>KQ988423.1:39333-56589 GCA_001598015.1 Dorcoceras hygrometricum | reverse complement strand
TCCCTAAGGACAACAAACTGAACATCTCCATCGCTGAGACTAACGGGATCTTCGATCGAGAATCCTGACCGTAGAAGTCCCACTTCTCGCCAGACAAAGGCCTAAAACGAACAATCCCATGGAAACAATCCACGGAGGCCCTATAGTTGGACAACACGTCCATCCCCACAATACAGTCAAAATCCCACAACATCAGACGAATCAGATTTTCCACCAACACATGCTCCCCAAATCTCAAAACGCCATCTAACAAAACCTCCTGGGAGAACAAGCTCACATCGCCCGGGGTAGAAACAGAGACGACTTCGCACAAATAAAATGTTATGCAAACCATGCTCAATGACAAAATAATCAGAGATAAAAGAATGCGATGCACCGGTGTCAAACAACACACGCGCATGAAAATCGAAAACAAGACATGTACCTCCAATCACCCTGCTCGGTGTCTCCTCTGCCTGCTCCCTAGTAATGGCGTTGGCCTGAGCATGCTGAGGTCCAGAATAGAACGGCAGAGAAGATTGTCCAAATCGTGACGGATCAGGCTGTTGGAACGGCCTGAACTGAGTCTCACCAATCCTGGGCTGCTGAAACTGAGGGGAACGACCCCTAGACTATCCTACATGACCCTGAGACGGGGCTGCGGCCTGCCGCGATCCAGCTAACGGACACACCCTAGCGAAATTCCCAAACTGACCACAGATATGGCATGAGCCCTGAACACCGACACACTGGGTCGAAGGATGCTTGACACCGCAATAACCACAAAACTCAGCCCGAGAACCGCTGCTGCTCGAGCTACCTGAACCAGAAGAGCCTAAACCAGACTTCTTCTTGAACTGTTGACCGCGGGGTCGAAACCTCTGACGGCCAGACTGTTGCGCCACCTGCGGTTGCTGCTGCTGCTGGGGCTGATGGGCTGACTGGGAAGACTACGAAGACTGTGCTCCCTGAACAGCGGTATGACCACCCTACACTACCCTAGTCATGACGTTGGCCTGAGCATGCTGGGGTCCAGAATAGAACGGCTGAGACAACTGTCCGAATCGCGATGGACCAGGCTGCTGAAACGGCCTGAACCAAGTCTCACCAATCCTGGGGGGCTGAAACTGAGGGGAACGACCACTAGACTATCCTACATGACCCTGAGACGGGGCTGCGGCCTGCCGCGATCCAGCTAACGGACACACCCTAGCGAAATTCCCAAACTGACCACAGATATGGCATGAGCCCTGAACACCGACACACTGGGTCGAAGGATGCTTGACACCGCAATAACCACAAAACTCAGCCCGAGAACCGCTGCTGCTCGAGCTACCTGAACCAGAAGAGCCTAAACCAGACTTCTTCTTGAACTGTTGACCGCGGGGTCGAAACCTCTGACGGCCAGACTGTTGCGCCACCTGCGGTTGCTGCTGCTGCTGGGGCTGATGGGCTGACTGGGAAGACTACGAAGACTGTGCTCCCTGAACAGCGGTATGACCACCCTACACTACCTGCTGTCTACGAGCAAGACGACTCCTCAACCCTCCTCAATATCGATAGAATTGTCAACTGCTTCCGCATAAGTCTTGGGTTTGCTTGTCAGCACCATCTGATACAGTTCCTCGTTCAAACCCTCTAAAAATCTGGTCCTCTTGGCCCTCTCCCGGCCAGAAACATGAGGGACGTACGCCAACAAAGAAGAAAACTTCCTAGCATACTCCCGAACAGACATCGAGCCCTGCTCCAGATGATCAAACTCCCGCTCACGGGCGTTCACGTACGACTCAGGAACATACTCCTGCCTAAAAGTCTCACAAAAGCTGTCCCAAGTAATCCCAACGCCAGTCTCCAACAAAGTATTAGAAGCACCTCGCCACCAGCGCTCTGCACCCTTCCTCAACTGGAGGGTCACCAAACTCAAACGAAGCTCGTTGTCATACTGGACACACGATCGAATATACCAGTGATATTCCGAAGCCACGAATCTGCATCCTTGCTCGACTCGTCGCCATTGAAAACCTGAGGGTTCATCCTCTGAAACCTCGCTATCACAACGTCCATCCTCTCCACAGGGGAAGGCAATTCACCCACTTCCTCCTCCTCATCATGTCTACTACGAGTACGACTAGGAGCACTACGCCGATCCTCGTTATATCCTGCCGATTCCTCAAACTGCCCCTACCTCTACCACGACGTCTAGGCGGCATCTATGAAGGTACTCAACAGGATAAGGCAACAGAGAAAAGATACAGCATAGATATCACAACAATATGCATCACATAATCACATAGGTCAAGCACATGCAACACACGACACTGTGCCTAGACTCAAGTGTGATCAAAGAAATCGAGCTTATCCCAGCTTAAGCTCTTATACCAAAAATGTCGGGCCTCGTGTTCACAACAGAGTAAAATCACATAAACACAAGCGGAAGCTACTAAAAAGCGGGTAAAATTTTTTTTGCTTTTGGCCTGGCGGTTTTAAACAATATAATTTAAAATACGACAATACTCAAAGTAGATATCCCAGTTAACAAAATCAACCAAACAAAGGCTACAACAAACAACAAGGCAGCACAGAAAATGGTATCCCCTGGCTACAATAAACTAAGCATCACCCGGGACATCCCACCGCGGGTGATACCAGTGCATAGAAATAATATACATAACTGGGACACTCTAACTACCTCCTGGGGCACCTCCAGCTGGATTAAACCCACGACCAGCTGCAAAACCTGGGTTCCCTAAAAACAACACAGGCAACAAAACAACCAAGCCCCAGAGGGACATGGGGTCAAACCCCAGTACGGAGAGCAACTACAAAACAGCAGTAAACAACAAGAATAAAATGCAGATGCTATGCATGAGACCAGGGACAACAGCCGAAGGCTACAACCAAGGAAGGGAGCCAAGAACTCAATGCACAGCTCAACGGAATCTGCAATAGATATGTGTGGCCACTCACCCCTACTCACCCACCAATACCAGATGCATCAACAGCTCAACCTGCCGTTGCCCAACCTATGAACTGTGCTAGTTAACCACTCGGTGCATAGGGGCTAACAAATCCCAACAGGGAGATGAGAGTGCGGAATCACCACATGCCCTCGCATCCTGGTAAGAAACAGAGCAACAACAACAAAGAAATGGTTGCAATAGCTGAAATGAGATGATAATGCGTGTATGCAAAAACTAGCATAACTCATATGCAAAACAGCAACCACAACAGCAAACATACACAACCATCTCACGATATCAGCAACTACAACTCACTCAAGCCATAAACCTGCTGATTCACAAGCTCCAAATCCGTACCTTAATTCTGAGCACAATTACCACAACAAGGGACCCGAGAGATCTGGTTGAAACCTGCTAAACACACAACGCACAGATCTCAAAAGCTACACAGAAGGTCACGGTAATTCACAGTAACTTACGTCTGGGAGTTATACACTACAACCAGCAAATACTCTACCATTCTACTCAACAGGAAGCTCAACAACAAAGCTCTAAGGTAAGATCTTATCTCTAATTCGAAAGGCTACCTGAATAGCGAACACATGGCCGAAGTAAACAACTTCGCGATCTTAATTCCAGCTAACAACAGCCTCCGAGAATGATATAGAATGAAAGAGCTTCACGAGAGGAGTCCAGCGCTACCTCAAACATATTAAACATTGACCGAAAACGAAAGAAATTGTCGGAGAAATGCTATGGTGAATAGTGTTCTAGGGTCCGAAACGAAGAACAACAATCGGGAGAATTATTTCGGTAAGTATGGAATCTGATATCTTAGTCGAAGACCAAGTCTTCTCATATATATACTTCTCACCAGCTGACAGCAGAAAGAGCGAGTTCCACAGACAAAACCAGTCGACATTGCTGAGAACCCAACCAGCAGCATTGCCGTTAACACAACCAACAATCGCAAAATAAACCAACAGCTGAATCCTCAAATAACGCTATGCAAAACGGCGTCGCATCAACTTAACCAAACGATGTCGCATAGCACACGTCATCCTTACTGTCAACAGCTGATCAACCAAAACCAGCGATTGAATAAAATAACGCATCAGATTCCTCAATAGTAAACATATAACACGACCATTAGCTGATACCCAAAACGCTGCGTTTCAACTAAATGCAAACGACGTCGCATAACCCAACAGCTGATCGCTACTAAAGGAAACACACCAACTGCTGAATTCCCAAAATGACGTAGTTCCACCCAACGGCTGGTCGCTACTAAGAAACGCGCTAACAATCCACCAGCTGGTTCCTATTCACCAAAACGTCGTCGCTTCAGGGTTCTATAACGCTGTCTGCTGATTCTTGCGACTAAAACACCAACGTCTGAAATCCACATCAGCGTTGCTGCTGCTACTCTCGCAACAGCTGGGAGCAATACAACGACTGAATCCAACAAGACTCAAAAATACGAAAACTTCCAGAATTGATCTAAATGTGATTTCTGACCCGAAAATACAAACGAAACCTTCAAATAGAAATCTGAACCACCATAATTCCTTAAAAACCGATTAATCCAACAATTAATCTTCTATTACATTTCCAGGTCTCACAATGACTCTCGATCTAAGATTTCACTGGTCTCAGCCATGGAGAGATTGTTGTCGTTGGAGAATTCTGGTTTCATTATCTCTGCTTTGGATGTATCCCCAGAACCTTATTTGGAGATGGGTGATATTCCCGTCGTTCGAGAATCTAAACTCTGCTATTTTCTCGACGAGGCTGTTATCAATGGACAAATTTTTTTCTCAAACAAGACTGAAAACTTACAAGTGTGAAAAAGTCGATCGGAAGAAAGTGTCACACAGTTCGAGAACTCGGGAGGAAAGTAAGAGTTTTGATAGAGTTTCGACACAGTGAGAAAATGAGGGTAAAATTGAAAGAGAAAATTTACCTATCTATAGGAGTTCGGGCAGCACCGCGATCGTCAGATCTCTCCCGCAATATACGACTCAGATTATCTCTAGATACCAACAGTCGCCTAGAATACCGAGCCAGAAAACATCCCAACCATCCAACTTCACTTAAGCGGCCATAGTTTAAATTTACATGGATCATGGTTTCTTTCTAAAAGAAACACATTCAAGCTCGGGCCCCGACCAGGACTCCACCTGATCCTACATTTCAATTCCTTGTCTAGAACCCATCAGGGGATACTCTTGATACCACAAATATTTACCACCTTCGTACCCGACGTAAGAACACATCCGAGTGCATCATCTCGAGTACCACTGGTTGCAGGTACCTCTAGGTGCACCTTCAAAAGGACAGAGCTCTCAATCTGGTGATAGGTCACCCGACGCACGTGTCTTGTGAGGAATCAGATTTTAGATTAGTGATTAATCGAATTGATTTGGGATTAGTCACGTGGATTTTGAGGGTTTTATGAGAGAAATCTGATTCCAGTGGAATTCAGGCGTTAGTGTTCAGCTGTAGTGATAGCTGATGAGTTTGATCAGTCGTTGAGGGCGTGGAAGTGATACGCAGTCGTTTTGTGAAAATCAGACGTAGCCCTAATGCAAGGAAATCAGACGTAGCGCATTTAAGACGTCAACGCGAGTCAACGGTACTGTAGCGAGTGAGTGACGCATCATCGTTTTGCTATCCAGTAGTAGCGCTTGAAGAGGAATCTGCTGGCAGCTGAGGCGCGGTTGTGATAATTAACGAGAACATGACACGTGTTGGTCAACCTTTTAGTGTTGACTGCTGATTGTAGCGCTATCAGCTGTTGCGTTTGTGAGGAATTGATTTAGTCAGGCGACCAGCTGTTGGTTTGAGGAACCAGTCGTTGATGTGAGACGACGTCGTTTTGATAAGTTGAAAACGCAGCGTTTTGGGTGCAACGCTTTTGTTCAGCTGTTGGCAGCGAAGGTGACGTGTTATTGATACGTCGTCGTTTGAATTGTTTAGCGTGACCAGATGATGGTTGATCAGCTGTTTGCAGCGAGGATGACGTATCCCTGATGCGACGTTGTTTTGTGTAGTTACGCTTTGAGTTAATAAGCGTATTCCAGCTGTTGGTTGTTTTGGAAGGAATCTGTCGTCAACTGTTGTAGTGCTGCGGCGTCGTTTTGATTAGTTGATGTGGCGTCGTTTTGATGTTCCTTTGTGAATGCAACGTATGATGGTTGCAACTGATTTCGTTGAGAGGAAAAACTGGTTTCTGTTGTAAGATTCCTCCTGTTTCGTCGTCTGATGATTTTGTGTACAACAGCTGTTGGAATTAGGAGATATATTGTGACGCCCAAACCCAAGGGAGTCATCGGAATAGGAAAATTCGAAAAAAATATAAAAAATATAGAAGGACCAAATGCGAATATGTAAACTGAAATGAAACTAACTGGCGCCAAAGGAACAATAAAAGAAAACAGATGTCAAACAAATCTCTATTCATAATGCAAATTTGTGAAGTTACAACTATCGGTCTTTATATATGTTCACAATTGTTGCAACAGATCTTAATACAGCTGACAAAAGATCCAAAACAACAAAAGCTAAGACTCTGCGGAAGACGTCGGCATTTGACAAACACATTTCCCCCAATCCAAATCAACTTGCACCACCCGCCTGCTCCTGAGATGCCTCACCTGCATTGAGAAAACTAATGAGCCTAGGGCTCAACAAGTAAAACTGAAAATTCAATTTACATAATGCAGGCGACTGAAACTGAAACTCGCTAATCAAAGACAATTTGAAGCTCGAATCTGAATTTCTTATGCTGAATGATTGATGATCTAGAGGCTCTTTGCTGGTCCTTGTGCATGAAGCATGTAACTACTGAACAGTAACTCTCTGTGAAGGGATTACAATATTTCCATAATCATCTCCCTTCCATGAAGGGATTACGGTCCTACTGTAATCCCGTCCCTTCACAATGACCGGGTCCTCTAATTCCGAAGTCTGAACTTTACTTCATTCTGAAATAGCTTTATACTAGCTCTTGATCGAAAGTCGATCACTGAAATCGGGTAGATTCAATGCCATGAAACTCATTTTATTTTAAAAGTGCAACTGAGTGTACAACCAAAAGAAATCAACTCGAGAGTGCAACAGATATTGTTCTGGGAAAAAAGATATCTCTCGGGGTAACAAACAGAAATTTACTATAACGATATCTGGCACTGGGCAACAAGTGTTACTGATAACAAATACCGCTCGGCTAACGAAGGTTGCTGTCAACAGATATCACTCGCTAGGAAATGAACAGTAGGTAACTGTCAACAGATATCTCTCTGTTGGAAACGAAGGTTGCTGCCAACAGCTATCACTCTCTAGGAAATGAACAATAGGTAACTGTCAGGAAAAATACGAAACCCTGCTTCGACTCCGACAGATTTTAAACAAACTAGCTTCGCTTATCCAATCAGGACTTGCTCCCGATCGAACAGCGTTGCTTATCCGTTTAAATTCAATGTCCAGAGTTTTCATACTTCAGGAAAAACAAGAACTTCTTTGGAATCTGTACAACTCAGTATATTTTAAAGTACACCATTTCGAGTTTCCTCAAAACTAAAGTATCACATCAGTGAATCCACAACTCATACTCAACATTACATAAGCTATACTGAACTGAACAGGCAAGCATACTCAAAAAAACAACGAAGCGATATATGTTTTCTCAATACAGCAAGAATCATATTTACTTGCCTGAAACGAAGGTCACAATGCACAGATGATCACGGCGGGAAGTCTCCACAAGCACCCAAAAGAACTGCTTTTCTTTAGAGAAACTAAAATTTTTAAGTGCAACCAAAAATGACTCCAGAGACTCACGTAAATCCTTTATATCTATGGGAGAATGATTAAGTAGTAGGTAGAAATACTTGAGTAGGCATGGCTGCCGTGCCAACTCTAGTCCTTTTTAAAAGATTTATTAAATCTCCCCACTACTATTTTAATTTGTAACTTGGATACAACATTTTAAAACAGAGCTCCCTTTTTAAAGATCTCATTTTATTTTCGAAAGAAAACAAAGTCTGGATTCTAACAGATTTGTGCTTGGGCGAAATTCTTCCGAAATCTTCTGACTATTTCCTGAAATCTGAAAAGGAAAAGAAATCAGATTTATACTGAAATTTGAATGCTCAACTCGAAACAGCCCTTGGAAAAGAAAGGCTAATCAATTTGTGGTTATTTGGGATTTTGGGGCGTCACAACTCTACCCTCCTTAATGAAATTTCGTCCCCGAAATTTACTTACCAAATAACTCTGGGTAGAGACTACGCATATCTTCTTCTATTTCCCAAGTTTCTTCTCGCTCAGACTGGTTAGTCCACTGAATCTTTACCATTGGGATACTGCGATTTCTTAACCTTCTATCCTCCCTATGAAGAATCCTTTCTGGTCGTTCCTCATAGCTCAAATCTGGTGCTATTTGGATTGGTTCATGGCTCAAGATATGCGACGGGTTGGAAACATATCTCCTCAAAGCTGATACGTGAAAAACTTTATGTACCGAGGACAGATGTGGGGGTAAGGCTAGTCTATAAGCCAGTGTTCCTACTTTGTCCAATATCTCAAATGGGCCAATGAACCTTGGGCTTAGCTTACCCTTCTTCCCAAATCTCATCACGCCTTTCATCGGTGCTACCTTCAAGAAGACATAGTCTCCAGCTTCGAAACTCAACTCGCGGCGTCTGTCGTTAGTATAACTCTTTTGCCTGCTTTGAGCAGTCTTCAATCGGTCTCTCACTTACCAAATCACTTGAGAAGTCTGCTCTACTAAGTCTGGTCCCAAACTAGCTCGTTCTCCTATCTCATCCCAGTGAAGGGGTGTTCTACACTTTCTGCCATATAGAGCTTCGTAGGGGGCCATCTGGATGGATGCTTGGAAACTATTGTTGTACGTGGATTCCACTAAGGGCAGCTTTGAATCCCAGCTCTCTGGAAAATCGAGGATACAAGCTCTAAGCAAGTCTTCTAAGATCTGAATCACTCTCTCTGATTGACCATCGGTCTGAGGGTGAAAAGCTGTGCTAAAGGTTAACTTGGTACCCAAAGCTCGGTGTAGACTCTTCCAGAAATCTGATGTAAATTTCGAATATCTGTCAGACACGATAGATATTGGAATCCCATGAAGTCTGACTATCTCCTTCACATACAACTCAGCGTATTTTCTCACATCATAAGTTGTCTTGAATGGTAGGAAGTGAGCAGATTTGGTTAGTCGATCTACTATAACCCAAATTGAATTGTAACCCTGGACAGATCTGGGTAAAACAACTACAAAATCCATTGCAATACTCTCCCACTTCCATTCTGGTATCGGCAGGGGTTTAAGCATTCCATCTGGTCTCTGGTGCTCAGCTTTCACCAGCTGACAAGTCAGGTATTCTGAAACAAATCTGGAAACATCGTGTTTCATGCCTGGCCACCAGTACAGCTTCTGCAGATCTTTGTACATCTTAGTGCTCCCTGGATGAACTGAATATGGAGCGCTGTGAGCTTCTATCATCAGCTCTGACCTCAAATTGTTCACACTAGGAACCCACAACCTACCATGAAATCGGATAATCCCTTCTGCTGAAGTATAGAGATTGCTGACGCGCTCTAAATCTTGTTTAACCCATCTCTGCAACTGTTCATCTAACAGTTGTCCTTCTCGGATCTGATTCAACAGATTTGATCGAATGGAGAAATATGCTAGGACTGCGCCTCTATAACTAGGAATCAGCTCTAGTCCAAATCTTTCAATTTCATAAGCTAAGGGCCTTTGGACAGAAAGCTGGGCTACGCTAATCGATTTTCTGCTAAGAGCATCTGCCACCACGTTGGCTTTTCTAGGGTGGTAGCTGATAGTGCAGTCGTAATCTTTAACCAGCTCTAGCCACCTTCTCTGTCTCATATTTAACTCTTTCTGAGTAAAGAAGTACTTCATACTCTTGTGATCCGTAAAATCTCAGACTTCTCCCCATACAAATAATGTCTCCAGATATTAAGGGCAAAAACCACAGCTGCTAATTCTAAATCATGCGTGGGGTAATTCCTCTCATGATTCTTCAGTTGTCTGGAGGCATAAGCTATCACCCTTTTATTCTGCATCAAAACAGCTCCTAATCCTAACTTAGAAGCATCGGTGAAGATCACAAAATTCCCTTGTTCAGAAGGCATGGTTAAAACTGGAGCCTCTATCAATGCTTGCTTCAAATTTTCAAAACTCTGCTGACAGCTGGAAGTCCATTCAAATTTAACTTGATTCCTGGTCAGCTTTGTCAATGGAACTGCTGTCCTTGAAAATCCTTGAATAAACCGTCTGTAATATTCAGCAAGTCCCAAAAAGCTCCTTACTTCTGAAACAGATCTTGGCACAGGCCAGTCTCGCACAGCTTCTACCTTCGCTGGATCGACTTCTAAACCATCTTCGAAATAATATGCCCTAGAAACACAACTTTCTCCAACCAGAACTCACATTTGCTAAACTTAGCAAACAACCTCTTATCCCTCAAAATTTGCAACACTATACGAAGCTGACTAGCATGCTCAGAGCTGGTCTTGGAATATACTAGGATATCGTCTATAAAAACTATTACGAATCGATCCAAAAAGGGCTGAAAAACTCTATTCATCAGATCCATAAAAATATATGGAGCATTTGTTAACCCAAAAGGCATCATCAAAAACTCGTAATGACCATATCTGGTCCTAAAAGCCGTCTTATAACTAGCATGCTCAGAGCTGGTCTTGGAATATACTAGGATATCGTCTATAAAAACTATTACGAATCGATCCAAAAAGGGACTGAAAAACTCTATTCATCAGATCCATAAAAATATATGGAGCATTTGTTAACCCAAAAGGCATCATCAAAAACTCGTAATGACCATATCTGGTCCTAAAAGCCGTCTTATAAACATCGGACTCCTTAATCTTCAATTGGTGGTATCCAGATCTTAAGTCTATCTTAGAGAACACTACTGCTCCCTTCAAATGATCGAACAATTCTTCAATTCTGGGTAAAGGGTATTTGTTCTTAATGGTCAGCTTATTCAATTCTCGATAATCTATACACAATCGGAAACTCCCATCCTTTTTCTTAACAAACAAAACTGGTGCTCCCCAGGGGTATGTACTAGTTCGAATAAATCCCTTATCCAGTAGGTCTTGAATCTGCTCTTTCAGCTCTCTCATTTCTGCAGGAGCGAGCCTATAGGGAGGTTTGGAAATTGGAGCTGCTCCAGGCACTAAGTCAATGGCAAACTCGATCTCCCTGTCTGGTGGTAACCCACTGATATCTTCTGGAAATACTTCTGGAAATTCGCTCACCACCTCCACCTCTGAAAGTCGAGGTTTACCAGAAACATCTAGAGAAGATAAACTTGCAAGGAATCCTACTCCACCTTTCCTTAAACATCGCTGGGCCTTCAAAGCTGAAATTAAGCGAGGAACTCCCTGAAGGTGGTCACATCTGAATGAAATCTGGACCCTGTAGACAGATTCACAACTACTGTCCTAAGCTTAAAATTGATTACTACTCCATATATGGACAACCAATCTATTCCCAAAATCAAATCGAATTCAGGCATGGGTAAAACAATCAAATTAGCGGTAACTATATGTCCTTGGAGTTCAAGCTCTAAGTCACGATAGATGTCACGAGATATTAGCTCTTCTCCTGATGGCACAGTTACGCAATAGCCTATAGGCAATATCTCTGGCTTATACAATAACTTCTTAGCAAAGCCTTCAGCTATAAAGGAATGGGTCGCACCTGAATCTAACAGGGCAAAGAAAAACAAACCAGCAACCACAATCTTACCCGTCATCACCATGGAATCCGGTTTAGCTTGTTCAGATGTCATGACGTAAGCTCTGCTGCGCACCAACTGTTTCGACTGGGGACATAACTTGGAGATGTGGCCTTGAGCACCACACTTGTAACATCCACTCTGGCCAGCTCTACATTGTCCCGAGTGATTCTTATGGCATTTGGGACAAACTGGCTTGCTATTACCAGCTGGTACAGCACTAATAGGTTGAGCTGGAATAGGTTTTGGCTCTTGAGGTCGCTGCTGGCCTTTATTCTGCTTCTTCAACGGCCTCGAATCTGCCTGCTGAAAGGATTGCCTCCTCTGCTGTCTCTCCTGCTCCACATCTTTCCAATCTTTCTCCACTCGCAAGGCCTTGTCTACCGCTTCCCTATAAGATCTAGGTCCCTCTAACCTAACATTAACTTGAATGTAGGTCTCAACCCTCACAAAGTGGTTCAGCTTCTCCTCAGGGTCCCTCCTTATAAGAGGTACGAAATAACAACCTCTCTCAAACTTCTGGATGTACTCTTGCACAGTTAAACTCCCTTGCTTCAAAGTCAAAAACTCTCGTTTCAACTCATACCTCTTATCCGCAGTAAAGTACTGCTCGAAGAATACTCGTTTGAACTCTTCCCACGAGAGATTCGCCAAGTCTACAGACAACTTAGCCCCCTCCCACCAGATCATTGCGTCATCTCTTAGCATATAGATGGCGCACCTTGGCCTATCCAAGTCTGGAATCTGAAGGTATTCGAAAATCACTTCCATGGATTTAATCCAGCTCTCAGCAACCAGTGGTTCTGTAGTACCACTAAACTTCTGCGGTTTCTGTCTTCGAAACCTCTCCTGGGAATCATCATAATGTGGTCCCCTGTTACTAGAAGATTGTCCGTTGCCTCGGGCGGATTGCTCTACCAACAGTTCTAGGAGTTGGGCAAAACTAGCATTACTATCTGAATTGGTTTCATCATCTAGGTTGCTTCTTCTACCTCTCCCTCTTCCTTACATCTTAATCTATAGCCCGCAATCCACCACAAAAAAAATCAGAACTCGAAAGAGAAAGAACGCTTGTTATAAAAATAAAACTCACAAACCAGGAGAAGCGGACGATGAAAGCTGCTCCAGACTGGGAAGATGTGTTTATCTCAGAACCAAGGCTCTGATACCAAGTTGTGACGCCCAAACCCAAGGGAGTCATCGGAATAGGAAAATTCGAAAAAAATTTAAAAAATATAGAAGGACCAAATGCGAATATGTAAACTGAAATGAAACTAACTGGCGCCAAAGGAACCATAAAAGAAAACAGATGTCAAACAAATCTCTATTCATAATGCAAATTTGTGAAGTTACAACTATCGTACTTTCTATAAGTTCACAATTGTTGCAACAGATCTTAATACAGCTGACAAAAGATCCAAAACAACAAAAGTTAAGACTCTGCGGAAGACTCCGGCCTTTGACAAACACATTTCCCCCAATCCAAATCAACTTGCACCACCCGCATGCTCCTGAGATGCCTCACCTGCATTGAGAAAACTAATGAGCCTAGGGCTCAACAAGTAAAACTGAAAATTCAATTTACATAATGCAGGCGACTAAAACTGAAACTCGCTAATCAAAGACAATTCGAAGCTCGAATCTGAATTGCTTATGCTGAATGATTGATGATCTAGAGGCTCTCTGCTGGTCCTTGTGCATGAAGCATGTAACTACTGATCAGTAACTCTTTGTGAAGGGATTACAATATTTCCATAATCATGTCCCTTCCAGGAAGGGATTACGGTCCTACTGTAATATTGTCCCTTCACAATGACCGGGTCCTCTAATTCTGAAGTCTGAACTTTACTTCATTCTGAAATAGCTTTATACTAGCTCTTGATCGAAAGTCGATCACTGAAATCTGGTAGATTCAATGCCATGAAACTCATTTTATTTTAAAAGCGCTACTGAGTGTACAACCAAAAGAAATCAACTCGAGAGTGCAACAGATATGGTTCTGGGAAAAAGATATCTCTCGAGATAACAAACAGAAAGTTACTGTAACGATATCTGGCGCTGGGCAACAAGTGTTACTGATAACAAATACCGCTCGGCTAACGAAGGTTGTTGTCAACAGATATCACTCGCTAGGAAATGAACAGTAGGTAACTGTCAACAGATATCACTCTCTTGGAAACGAAGGTTGCTGCCAACAGCTATCACTCGCTAGGAAATGAACAGTAGGTAACTGTCAGGAAAATGCGAAACCCTGCTTCGACTCCGACAGATTTTAAACAAACTAGCTTCGCTTATCCAATCAAGACTTGCTCCCGATCAAACAGCGTTGCTTATCCATTTAAATTCAATTTCCAGAGTCTTCATACTTCAGGAAAAACAAGAACTTCTTTGGAATCTGTACAACTCAGTATCTTTTAAAGTACACCATTTCGAGTTTCCTCAAAACTAAAGTATCACAGCAGTGAATCCACAACTCATACTCAACATTACATAAGCTATACTAAACTGAACAGGAAAGCATACTCAGAAAAACAACGAAGCGATATATGTTTTCTCAATACAGCAAGAATCAGATTTACTTGCCTCAAACGAAGGTTACAATGCACAGATGATCACGGCGGGAAGTCTCCACAAGCACCCAAAAGAACTGCTTTTCTTTAGAGAAACTAAAAGTTTTAAGTGCAACCAAAAATGACTCCAGAGACTCACGTAAATCCTTTATATCCATGGGAGAATGATTAAGTATTAGGTAGAAATACTTGAGTGGGCATGGCTGCCGTGCCAACTCTAGTCCTTTTAAAATATTTATTTAATCTTCCCACTACTATTTTAATTTGTAACTTGGATACAACATTTTAAAACAGAACTCCCTTTTTAAAGATCTCATTTTATTTTCGAAAGAAAACAAAGTCTGGATTCTAACAGATTTGTGCTTGGGCGAAATCCTTCCGAAATCTTCTGGCTATTGCCTGAAATCTGAAAAGGAAAAGGAATCAGATTTATACTGACTTGAGTGGGCATGGCTGCCGTGCCAACTCTAGTCCTTTTAAAATATTTATTTAATCTTCCCACTACTATTTTAATTTGTAACTTGGATACAACATTTTAAAACAGAACTCCCTTTTTAAAGATCTCATTTTATTTTCGAAAGAAAACAAAGTCTGGATTCTAACAGATTTGTGCTTGGGCGAAATCCTTCCGAAATCTTCTGGCTATTGCCTGAAATCTGAAAAGGAAAAGGAATCAGATTTATACTGAAATTTGAATGCTCAACTCGAAACAGCCCTTGTAAAAGAAAGGCTAATCAATTTGTGGTTCTTTGGGATTTTGGGGCGTCACATATATAGATAAGTGTTGATCGACACTTAGAATTATTCTGAACCCGATATTTCTCATCTCCATCTTCAAACCCTCGTTTTAGCTACTGTTCACTGAACGTTTCTTCCCTAGATTTCTGTAGATTCCAGCCTTTGTTTTCAATGATTTTTTTGGCGCTGGATTCCTCGTGAGTTTCTCTGTCGATTGCTACTCATTATAGAGGCTGTGGAACGACTTGTGGAAGTGAGCGTGAAGCTGTTGGTGTACGAGGATTTTTGGAGAAATCTGATTGAGCGTTCTTTGATTGTTGTACGCTTCTGGATTTCAGTTCCATGGAGTCTCTGCCGTGTTTTCCGAGCCAGGAGAGATCTGGTTGATTAGGCCGTGAGTTGCAGCGACTTGTGAGAACTCTGTTGAGGTAGAAATCAACCGTTGAAGGTATGAATTGAGCAGGTTTAACAGCTTTGAGCGTGGACATGGCTGTGATTGATGTTATGAAATCTGCTGATGTGATTCTTTGCTTTTACGTGATACAATTTTGTTGAATTGTTTGAGTTGTACATTCTGTTTTCACGTATTGAATTGTATGCATTGTGAATTGAATATTGATTTGGCATACATGCATACATCTTGAGCCTGATTGAAAGATTGATTGATGACCTGATTGATAGCCACGTTGTGACTGGCCGACAGATGTGTCGTGCCTGAAAAGTTCAACGCTATCATCGGAGTGGTGATTACCGGATTCGAGTGTCTACCACCGAGCTGTGATGGGCTGACGGGCTCTGAAGATCACGGACCGATGATTTCCCCGGTTGATACATCGTGCGGGTATAGAGGCTTATTGAGATGATTTGCCAGTTGATACACTGGTCTAGCTATCCGATTCCTTGATAGCCCTCATGCATTTCATAGCATTGATTATAGCATGTTGCATGATTAGCTGTTTTGATAGCTCTTCGTACTGAGGCTTGACCTCGTATTTGTTTTCCTGCCTTTGTGTTGTTTGGGTCTGTGTTACCCATTTGCAGGATCTTCAGGTAACCAAGCTGGACCGAGTGGAGTGCCAGCTGGTCGATCCCCGTTTCCTTGAGTCCCAGTTTAGTTTATGATATGTATTGAACCAGGGGATGCCCCGTGTTTTATTGTATTTGGGATCTGTATTTGATTTGAGACTTGTTGTTACCTGTTTTATATGAGTTTGAGTTAACTCGTATTTTGATTATGAATATTTTGAATGATGATTTTGAGTTCAGGCCCAAATGATTTCGAAAAATTTTTAAGCCCTATTTTATGCTTTCGCTATTATGTGCTTATTTTCTGTAATCTTGAGTGATTAGCACGGGGCCTGATATTTTTTGTATCAGAGCTTAAACTGGGATAAGCTCGATTTCCTTTGATCACACTCGAGTCTAGGCACAGAGTTTTGATTTGATTTTTGATTGACTCTGTGACTTATGTGATCTTTTATCTGTCTATGTGATATATCTTCTGTGAGATCTTACCTCTAGACTTGTTTAGATGCCGTCGATGTTAGAGTAGATACCCAACTAGCCAACTTGTGGCGTGTGGGTTTTATAGACTCTTGTATATGACAATCTTTATATATGATATTCGTATTTTTTATGGCATTCTTTATTTTCATTATGTTATATAATGTTAACAATTGTGTTGGATAAAGACCTAGAATGCACCATGGTGTATGTTAGATGTGATAGTGGATATGATGGCTATCATGAAATCCATCTAATAGTCACTGTGCATTCTGAATTCGTTCCTAGTCGATTGGGCCGTCAAAATGAGGATAAGGCCGCCCGAGTTCGAGACTAGTATCTGCGATGCGAAGTACCATGTTTCATTGGTAGGGAACATTGTGATGTTCTGAGCATGCAGATAGATAGTGACATGGTGATCTATCGAACTACCCTCCTTCGGACTTTCCAAGTGGTTACCATTTGTCGAGTGGATAAGTCCGAGGTCTTGGTTGTACTGATTAGTCCTCACGACTCGAAAAAACGATCTTTATATATGATATTCGCATTTATTCATGGCTTATTTTATTTTCATTATGACTATAATGTTAACAATAGTGTTGGATAAAGACCTAGAATGCACCATAGTGTATGTTTGATAGTGGGGTGGATATGATGGCTATCATGAAACACATCTAATAGTCACTGTGTATT
>KQ988423.1:12957-26605 GCA_001598015.1 Dorcoceras hygrometricum | reverse complement strand
GATTGCATTGCATATTGCATTTCATCTAGGATTGGACCCAGGTCCGTGATTGGCAACCACGGACCGCATAGCTCTCGCGATCGATCATCCCAATGTTTATATATGTGATATATAGTTAGTTGAATCCGTATGTTTTAAATATGATTTAAAATATATTGCATGAGACCAAATTTTCGAAAATAAAATCCCTCGTTTTAAATACGATTTAAAACTAATATCAAGATAAAAGTTTATTCGATAAATGGAAGGGGATTTAAATTTGTTTAAATTTCCCTACCTTCCATCAACAATGGGTGTACGCCGATGCTACCCGTATACATGGCCCGGCTCATATTATTGAGGGGGTCATGTATGCCGGAAATATTTCCACGCCATTGACACTCGTTGTGAGTTCGGTTGGAACTCCCTTTAACGTTGGCTCATATTATTGGGGGCGTTAAGGGGACCGTCCTTCACGACTCAACATTGATGGGTCATCTTGACACGTGATAGTAAACGGCATCATATTCTTGGGCCCTTATTGGACGTGAGGTGAATAAATGGAGGTTGCACCGGTTGCAATTGGAAACTACCTTTTGGGGGTCATGGTTGGCTGATATTATTCGGGACCATGATCGCTTGATTGGGCTCCATGTACCCACTAAGGAAACTTGCTTTCCCGATTTCATTAGAGGGTGGTGAAATCGTTAAAATAGTCGGAGGGTAATTCATAGAACTAAACGACCTTGTTTTATGTCTTAGCGATTATTTTATATAGTTAGTGATGATTGTCTGTTTTCTTTTCAGTATTACTGCTTATATAATGTCTTCGATCAAAAACTCACTCGCTGCTATACTGGATAGCAACAAGTTCACCGGTCTGAACTACCAAGACTCGCTTAGAAACCTCAACATTGTGTTGGCTTCGGAGAAACTTCTTTATACGATAGAGAAGAGCCCTCCGAAGGAAGCCCCTGCTGATATCAGCCCTGAGGAGCTGGGTGATGCTTCAAGAAATTCTGCTAAGGAGGCGGTTTGGATAAGGAATTTCGTCCAAGAGTTGGGCGTCATTCCTAATGGAGTTGGTCCAGTCCCGGTGTACTGCGACAACACGGGTGCCATTGCGCAAGCAAAGGAGCCTAGGTCTCACCAAAGATCCAAACATAAACTGAGGAAATACCACATAATCCGGGATATTGTGGCTAGAGGTGACATAGCAGTTGAGAGAGTCGCCTCTTCGGACAACGTTGCTGATCCACTTACGAAGCCCTTGCCAGGACCGTTGTTTGAAAAACATCACAAAACAATGGGACTGCGTCTGATGAGTAGTTGGCTATAGGGCATGTGGGAGATTATTAGAGTAGATGCCCAACTAGCCAACTTGTGGCGTGTGGGTTTATAGACTCTTGTATATGATAGTCTTTATATATGATATTCGCATTTGTTTATGGCATTCTTTATCTTCATTATGTTTATATAATGTTAACAATTATGTTGGATAAAGACCTAGAATGCACCATAGTGTATGTTAGATGTGATAGTGGGTATGACGGCTATCATGAAACACATCTAATAGTCACTATGTATTCTGAATTAGTTCCTAGTCGATTGGGCCGTCAAAATGAGGATAAGGCCGCCCGAGCTCGAGACTAGTATCTGCGATGCGAAGTAATATGTTTCATTGGTAGGGAACATTGTGATGTTCTGAGCATGCAGATAGATAGTGACCTGGTGATCTATCGAACTACCCTCGTTTGGACTTTCCAAGTGGTTACCATTTGTCGAGTGGATAAGTCCGAGTTCTTGGTTGTACTGATTAGTCATCACGACTCAAAACGTCATTGAGACTATACATGATAGGCGTCTCACTTTGACCCGTTTGCCGACTCACTTGGGGTCATTAGGCGACGGGGTTGGGTGAGACCCCGATGCATTTAGGAGTCGATGCTTCGTTGTCGAGGATTCACCGCTCGCTTACATGCGTGGATATCCTATGCTATCTGAGTGGATGATAGTGTATAAATCTCTGGCCAGAGTACTAGAAGTGTTTTAGGTAAATGGGTTTACCTAGTTACACTCGCGATGTCACTATTCGATCTCCAAGATGTATGCATAGCTATCGGATCTTTAGCGACTCTCGATTTACCAATGGTCGTTGATCTGATCGGGATATATGGATTGAAAGGACCGTACTGTACGCTAACCACGACCAGCTGGTTCTTTCAGGCACTATCAATGATACCTAGGGGATCATGGGGCGATGTTGCTAGGCGCTTTACCATGATCCGATGGGAAAGTCCGATATTGTGATATCGGAGCCACAATGGTTGTGGGCTCACGGCTAGCTGTATCCCTGAACCATTGAGGGTCACACAAGTACTGGATTCAAGATTCCCGCACAGAAACTGAGCTCAATGTGTTGAGCATAGGAGGAGAAATTTTAGGGAGTGCGACTTCCTAAAAGTCAACAGGGGTCAAATTGCAATTTCCAAGAGTTGGAGGACTAAATTGCAATTTTGGGTTAAATGATCTGAAAAATAGTTTTTCACATCATAATATTCAGTTTTGGAAACTGAGTCAATCGGTCCGATCTGATCGGCGATCGGAGTTACGATGAAGTCGCGGTGATGGATATCGTCATTTGGACCTGGGCCCGTTGGGCCGGTCCAAGTCCACCACTAGTCTACTTATACTAGACTAGGGCTTCATTAAACATAACAACTAATACACACCCTAAACCCTAGAGCTCTCTCTCAGTCGCCCCCTCTCCTCCAAAGCCCCACTCCGCCGCCGGCCGCCGCCCAAGCGTCGTCGCCCGCCGCCGCCGCACGTTGATCGAACTTGTTCCGATCACCGTTTCGAGGAGTTTCCGTCCGTGCTGATCTCGTCAGGCCTTCTAGTGCAGGCTGACGAAGGAACCTTGCTTCCAGTCGTGGACCTGATTGACGATCTACAGCCGCCTACCGACAAGAGCCAGTTTCCCTGTGATTCTGGTTGGAGCCAGGCGCCTAGACGCCAGCAAGGTAACACCCCGAAAATCATCCTATGAATGGTTTATAGTATTGATTTTATTGTATTGAACGTATCCCGGTGCTTAATTTTAAACTTCCGCTGCGCCATCGGTAGACGGGATCCGGATCCGCCACCGCTTTCCCAACAGATAGTGACCTAGTGATCTATCGAACTACCCTCGTTCGGACTTTCCAAGTGGTTACCATTTGTCGAGTGGATAAGTTCGAGGTCTTGGTTGTACTGATTAGTCCTCACTACTTGAAACGTCATTGAGACTCTACATGATAGGCGCCTCACTTTGACCCATTTGCCGACTCCCTTGGGGTCATTAGGCGGCGGGATTGGGTGAGGTCCCGATGCATGTAGGAGTCGATGCTTCGTTGTCGAGGATTCACCGCTCGCCTTCATGCGTGGATATCCTATGCTATCTGAGGGGATAATAGTGTATAAATTTCTGGCCAGAGTACTGGATGTGTTTTAGGTAAATGGGTTTACCTAGTTACACTCACGATGTCACTATTCGATCTCCAAGATGTATGCATAGCTATCGGATCTCTAGCGACTCTCGATTTACCAATGGTCGTTGATCCGATCGGGATATATGTGTTGAAAGGACCGTACTGTACGCTAACCATGACCAACTGGTTCTTGCAGGCACTATCAGTGATACCTAGGGGATCATGGCGCGATGTTGCTAGGCGCTTTACCATGATCCGTTGGGCAAGTCCGAAATTGTGATTTCGGAATCACAATGGTTGCGGGCCCACAGCTAGCTGTATCCCTGAACCATTGAGGGTCACACAAGTACTGGATTCATGATTCCCGCACGGAAACTGAGCTCAATGTGTTGAGCATATGAGGAGAATTTTAGGGAGTGCGACTTCCTAAAAGTCAACAGGGGTCAAATTGCTATTTCCCAAAGTTGAGGGGCATAACTGTCATTTTGGTCTAGGTGGTCTGAAAATTGTTTTCGCATCATAATAGTCAGTTTTGGAAACTGAGTCGATCGGTCCAATCTGATCGTCGATCGGAGTTATGATGAAGCAACGATGATGCGGTTGAACCGAATGTTCATATATTGGACTGGGCCCGCCCCAGGTCCATTGGGCCGGCTCAATCCCATCACTTATTTAATTAGACCTAGGGCTACCATGAGACACACACAAGATACAACCTAGCTCCATAGCCGCCCACCTATCCCACACGCCTCACGCCGCCGCCGACCGCCCATCGCCGCCGCCCGCCGCCCGCCGTCGCCGTCGCCCGTTTTTTCGTGTGATCGGACTTGTTTCGATCACCGCGACGAGGAGATTCTATCCGTGGCATAATCCGTCAGATCTTCTAGTGCAGATTGACAGAGGATGATTGATTCCGGTCGTGGACCTGATTGACGATCTACCGCCGCCTACCGTTTGAATTGCCGGTTTCCTCGTGAAACTGGTCGGAGCCAGGCGCCTAGACGCCAGCAAGGTAACAATCAATGAACCCCCTATGAATGGTTTATTGATTTGTGTAATGTATTGAACGTTTCTCGGGGCAACTTTTGATTTCCGCTGCGCCCCCGGGAAATGGGATCCGGATCCGCCATTGTACGCCAACAGCCGAGGAGAGGAAGAGGTAGGACAGCTAGATGTACCGAGGAGGAGTCTAGGGCAGGTAGCGATGTTGATGTTCATCAGGTTGAGAACGTTACTAGACAGATAGGCGAGATGGAGTTGGTTTTAGCTAGGTTTCAGCGGACGAACCCTCCGACGTTTTCTGCAGCCGAGGGTGGTACGATGGCTGAGGCTTGGTTAGTTCAGATGGAGGAGTTGTTCGATACTCTGGAATACGCTCCCGATAAATGACTGAAGCTAGCGGTGTTGCAGCTGAGAGACAATGCACAGCGCTGGTGGAGAGGTACTTCTCATATCCTTCGTGATAGTGGGGCTGTGATCACTTGGGAGAGCTTTTGTGAGGCGTTTCGACAGGAGTAAACCCCGGATTCCTTCTATAATAGTCACGAGCGAGAGTTCGACAACCTGAAGCAGGGTAAAATACCCAGATATTTTAGAGGCCACAAATTAGAAAGTTATGAGATTGAGGGATTACAATGCTATTCTATTTAACTCTTGATTTAATCGAGTTTCAGATTTCAGATGTTAGAATGCGATTGCAGCAGCTGTTTAGCCGATTATAGCAAGTCGATCGAATCCTTTTATTTTAACTAAAATCGTCCGGTTTCCATGTGCATCATTTTATTTTAAAACAGAGTACGCTTTTAGAATATTTTGGCATATTGGTTTAAATGCGTTTCTTCTCTAGGCATTTACAAATCATATATATAGTATGTTAGCTGCTTCATGCATCATTATCTTCAAATCAAATTACTTTTAAGCGGTGCTCTCTCTCAAGAAACCAAACAAAAGACTTTTAAAGTTTTTCGAAGGAGACGATCGGAGTGTTAGTGGTTGGCTGGATTTCTACTGCGGTTGTGTTCAAGAATTCAGGCAAGTAAACTCTGTTTCTTGCTCACTCAGTGAAAGCATATATTCAATTCTGTTTGCATGTTTATATGAGATTTTAAAGAAAGGAAGATGGCTTCGGCTGTTCTTCAAAAGTTCAGAAAAATTCATGCTCTGTTTTTATGAAAGTTGCGTTTTACTGTATTTTGATCCAGAAATGTTTTAGAAAATGGTTTGGTGATGTTCATCCAGCAGATTCTTGAGTTTTCTTCAGAAATTCCATCGAAGTAGCTTACAAGTAGCTTATTCGATCATTTCCAGAAATTTCTTCAGATATTTTGAATTCTTCAGACAAAGGAAAACCATCGTCATTCACCTGGTTAAGTTTGAAATCTGGTTCTTATACCACGACTGATATTTCTTTGTTGAAAATATTCTAAGTATATATTTCAGCTGTCACATTGTTTGTGTTCAGTAGTTGCGATCAGCAGTCGCACTATTTCATGTTCAGCTGTTGTATATTTTATTGTTCATCAGCTGTTAGTTTGTTCATCAGCTGTTGCATTATTTCGTTGTCAGCTGTTGCATTTGTTTATGATTCAGCTGTTGTTATTTCTTAACCAGCTGTTGTATTATTTAGTCATCAGTTTCTTCACCAGCTGTTGTTTAGTTAATCATCAGCTGTTGTCAGCAGTTGCATTAGTTCATGTACCACTGTTACTTCGTTACCCAGAGACATATCTATTGACAGAAATCGTTGTTTTTCCCCAAGCGATATCTGTTGACAGTTTTGTTTGTGTCTTTCCAGAGAGTCTGTTGACAGTTTTGTTCATGTCTTTTCAGAGAGTCTGTTGACAGTTTTGTTCGTGTCTTTCTAGAGATTCTGTTGACAGTTTTGTTCGTGTCTTTCCAGAGAGTCTGTTGACAGTTACTTACTGTTCATTTCTTCAACAGATGGTTGCTGTTCATTTCTGTTTATTTCTTCAACAGATAGTTACTATTCATTTCTGTTTATTTCTTCAACAGATAGTTAATGTTCATTTCTTCAACAGATAACGAAATTCCAGAATTTGATTCCTTATTCATTTCCGCTTCAATTCGAAAGAATTATTTGATTCAATTGAACAGATTTGAGATCTTTTATTCAGTTTTCATCAGTTTTACAGAGAAATCCCTTGAAGTTCCAGAACATCATTGAACATAGAAAACCAGATTCGTACAAGAGAGAAATAAAACAGATTTTAAGAAAGAAAAGAAAGAGCAGAACGATGTTTTAGAAAATGTTTTAATTTATGACAACAAAGAGGGTCCCCAGAGGAAGGGTGAGTGCGTGGCAGACGAACCGGGTCCCCAGAGGAAGGGTGAGTGCGCGGCTCACTAGTTTCATTGAGTGCAGGTAATGAGCTGTAAGGAGCTGGATGGAGAGTGGCTGGTTGGACAGTGGTGTTTATCGTGGACATCTTCCGTTGTTTTTTTTCAGACTTTGTTTTGTTGTACAGAAACTTCAGTTTTAGTTTTTTTTTATTATAACAGATTCCTAGTTCAGTTGAACAATAGAAATCTGTTCAGACTTCTATTTATATTTATTTCGAATTTCGATCAGCTGAGGATTTAGTTCCGCGTTTTGTATACCATTGCAGCTGATTTTCTTAGTTAGTTTAGAAAAAGTGTTTATCAGATTTTGGTATTACTTCCGCCCACGTCATTGTTTCGTTTGTTTCGCATTTCAGCAGCAATGAATTGTGTTTATTCGCAAATTAGTCCAGAATTTTAGTAACGACTTTTATGTTTGTTAAGATTGAAATTTTTGGGTCTTTCAATTCGAACCCCAAATTTCTAAATTTCTTTTGAGAAAAGTCCGGTCGTTACATTTCTGCTCTTTTGATTTATGTGCCACACGTAGACAACCAGGAGAGGACGAAGAGGAACAAATTTTTGAAAGGCTTGAGGCCTGATCTGTACCGGATGGTTTTGTCTGGTTCACCTGCGACCTACATAGAGGCAGTGAACCGAGCAGTGGATATTGAGGAGAGTTTGTTGGAGGTAGAGGCTCCGACTCAGCTGACTACTGGACGCACCTATCAGCCTGTGCAGGATGCGTTGCAATCTTTCCATTCTCCTCAAGGGTCGCAGCAGCAGTCGAATCGCCAAAGGTTTCGACCTCGAGGGAAACAGTTCAAGAAGAAGGCGAATTCGAGTTCCTCTGGTTCGGATAGTTCTGGTTCTGGCAGTGGTTCAGGCAGCATGTCTTGTGGACAGTGCGGAGGAAGGCATCCGACTTCGCAGTGTCGTAGAGTTCAGGGATTTTGCCATAACTGTGGACAGCCCGGACATTTTCAGAGAGTATGTCCTTTGTTGAGGGGTCAGTCTTCAGTTCCTTCGCAGCAGGGATTAGCTGGTGGTTCTTCTCAGAGACCGCAGTTTCCTGCCCCTACCCAGCGATCTAGATTCCAACCCCGTTAGCCTTCTAGGTTTGGAGCACCTTCGAGACCTCAGTTTCAGATTCCACAGCAGGCCCAAGTGAACGCTTTGACGAGAGAGAAGGCTGAGGAGACACCTGCTATAGTGATCGCAGGTAAATGCTCTATTTTCGATTATCCTGCGAGAGTTCTATTTGACACTGGTGAATCACACTCTTTTATTTCTGAGTTGTTTGTTTGTGAGCATGGGTTGAGTTCTTCCCCATTGTGTGATGTTGTTTCCGTGTCGACCCCTGCTGGTGTGAGTCTGTGGTCCCGTGAAGTGGTGTTGGATTGTGTGCTTTGATTTGATGAGCATGTTTTGGTGTCCAATCTGATTGTTTTTGGAATCAGAGATTTTGATTGCATCTTGGGAATGATGTATTGTCTCGATATAAGGCTACTGTCGATTGTTTTCATGGTGTGGTGAAATTTCGCCCTGACTAGGGTGAGAATGGGAGTTCTACGGTGCTGATTCGCGCTCAAAGATTCAACTGGTGTCCGCCATGGAGATGTTTAGCATGCTATCGCTGGATAATGCTGGATTCATGATTTATGCGCTTGACATTTCCCAAGAGCCACGATTGGAGTTGAGTGACATTCAGATCGTCCGAGAGTTTCCCGACGTGTTTCTGGATGAGATTCCTGGATTCCCTCCGAGACGTGAGATCAACTTCAACATCGAGTTGGTGCCCGGTACCGTCCCGATTTCTAGAGCTCCGTATCGGTTGGCGCCAGCAGAGTTGAAGAGCTGAAGGATCAGTTGAGAGATCTTTTGGAGAAAGGCTTCATCAGACCGAGTATGTCGCCTTGGGGAGCTCCGATTCTTTTTGTGAAGAAGAAGGATGGGTCTATGAGGATGTGCGTGGATTTCCGACAATTGAATAAGGCGACGGTGAAGAACAAGTATCCTTTGCCGAGGATTGATGACTTGTTCGATCATTTGCAAGGATCGGTCGTATACTCAAAGATTGATTTGCGCTTTGGTTATCACCAGTTGCGGATTAGAGACGCTGATGTGGCAAAGACAGCTTTTAGGACGAGATATGGGCATTATGAGTTTCTTGTGATGCCGTTTGGGTTGACGAATGCCCCAGCTGTTTTTATGGATTTGATAAATCCCGTCTTTAGCGAGTACATCGATCGGTTCGTGATCGTCTTCATAGATGACATCCTAGTGTATTCGAGGAGCTTGAGAGAGCATAAGGAGCATCTGAGATTGGTGTTGCAGAGATTGAGAGACTCGCAGTTGTACGCCGAGTTCAGCAAGTGCGAATTTTGGCTTGACCGAATTATCTTTTTGGGTCATGTGATTTCAGCGCAAGGGATTTCGATGGATCCGAGTAAGGTCGAAGCAGTTCTTAACTGGGAGAGACCTAGGAATGTTTCCGAGATCTGCAGCTTCTTGCGTTTGGCTGGCTATTACAGGCGTTTTATAGAGAAGTTCTCTTCTATAGCCAGGCCGATGACTCAATTGACTCAGAAGGATCGGAAGTTTGTTTGGACTGACGAGTGCGAGTTCAGTTTTCAGACGTTGAAGGAGAAGTTGACTACTGCTCCTGTTTTAGCTCTACCGTCTGGATCCGGAGGATTTGTTGTGTGCTCTGATGCTTCTCTCAATGGTTTGGGATGTGTTCTGATGCAGAACGGGTACGTGATTTCCTATGCGTCTCGACAGTTGAAGCCTCACGAGATGAGGTACCCTGTTCATGATCTGGAGTTGGCTGCGATAGTGTTTGCCTTGAAGATTTGGCGGCATTATCTTTATGGTGAAGAATTTGTGATGTACACCGACCACAAGAGCCTAAAATATATCTTCACGCAGTCAGATTAGAATATGAGGCAACGACGATGGATGGAATTGCTCAAGGACTTTAACTGTGAGATTCAGTATCAGCCTGGGCGGATGAACTCAGTAGCAGATTCTTTGAGTAGGAAGACCCAGTCTGCGATGCTTTCGTTTTTGAATGTCTCAAAAGTCTATGAGCAGTTGAGTACTTCTGGTTGGCGATTCCAGCCGGGTGATCAGTACTTTATGGTTTCTTCGATTCAAGTAGACCGTAGATTGTGAGTGACATCAGGGAGGCGCAGAGGACTGATCCATATGTTCATGATTTGAATATTAAAGCCCGAATTTGTCAGTCTGAGGATTTCTCTGTTACTTCTGATGGATGTCTGAGATTTCGAGGAAGATGGTGGTTCCGAACTTGATCGATTTGAAGGAGACCATTCTGAACGATGTGAATTGTAGCCGGTATAGTGTGCATCCGGGCGAGAGGAAGATGTACCATGCCTTGAAATCTCACTACTGGTGGGAAGGCATGAAGAGCGACATCTCTGGTTTTGTTGCTAGGTGTCTGAATTGCCATCAGGTCAAGGCTGAGAGGATGAGACCTGGTGGATTGCTACAGAGTTTGGAGGTGCCCCAATGGAATTGGGAGCACATCGCCATGGATTTGTGACTCATCTACCTCGATCGAGTAGGGGATGCGATGCGATTTGGGTGGTGATTGATAGACTCTCGAAGTCAGCCCATTTCATTCCCTATGATGTGAGGTGCTCGATGAAGAAAATGGCGAAGTTGTACATCGACCATGTGGTTAGATTGCATGGAGTTCCTATTTCGATAGTGTCTGACAGAGATCCAAGGTTCACTTCTCTTTTTTGGAAGAGTTTGCAATCAGAAATGTGTTCTAGATTGGCTATGAGTACAGCCTATCACCCACAGACAGATGGTCAGTCTGAGGACCATTCAGACTTTAGAGGATATGCTGCGAGCAGTTATGATGGATTTCAGTGGTGGCTGGCAGGATTCGCTATCCTTAGCTTTGTTTTCATATAATAACAGCTACCAGATGACTATCGGGATGGCTCCGTTTGAGGCGTTGTATGGTCGTAAGTGCAGATCTCCGATTTGTTGGGAAGAAGTTGGTGAGAAACAGCTTTATACCCCTGAATTTGTGCAGCATATGAAAGATCAGATTGATTTGATTCAAAGTAGAATGAAGGCTGCACAAGATAGATTTACCAGCTATGCTAACCGAAGACGTCGACCGTTAGAGTTTGAGGTTGGCGATCGTGTGTTTCTTAAGATTTCTCCTTTCAAGAGCGTGATGAGGTTTAGATTTAAAGGCAAATTGGCTCCTAGATTCGTTTGTCCTTTCGTTGAGCGGATTGGACAGTTGGCTTATAGATTGAGGCTTCCCGATTAATTAGCAGCGATGCATGACATTTTTCATGTGTCAATGTTGAGAAAATATGTAATGCCCGAGATAATTAAGAAGAGCATTAGTAAGTAATAACCAGCAGCAAGAGTTCTTTGTGTATCTGCTGGTTTATAGGTGTGTCGACTGGTTTTGATGACGTAGGTGCGACGTCGTCGTTTTGGTAATAAACACAAGTCAGTAGATGCAAGTATGTGAAATTTGGTTACAGCCGATGTCAGGCCTCGTGCTCACAACACATGCGGAAGCTATCAAAAAGTGGGTAAAATTTTCGCTTTTAGGCCCGACGGTTTTAAACATATAATTTAAAATACAACGATACTTAAAATAAGTTTCCCAAATCATAAAACAATCAACAACAAAGCATACATAATTCAAACATGTATCATACTTCCATACGGGTACAACAACAAAGCGCAGGGCATCCCCCTGGCTAACTGATACATATATATATATATATATGCTATATGCTACTGGGACACACTAGCCACCTCCTGGGGCACCACCAGCTGGGTTGAAACCACGACCAGCTGTAGAACCTGGGTTTCCTGAAAACAACGCAACAAAGAAACAAACCAAGCCCCGGAGGGACATGGGATCAAACCCCAGTACGGAGAGCAATAATACAACAGAAATAAACAGCAAGGAATAAAATGCAGGTGCTATGCATGAGATGCCGAATAACAACGAAAAGCTCGACCCTCGAAGGAGCTAAGGAACTCAAAAATAGCTCCAAGAATTATCAACAACATACAGTGGCCACGGGGTGTGTCCACAGTGTGGTAGTGAGCCACTCGCCATGACACAACACCCACTTACCAGATGCATCAAACAACTCAACCTGCTGTTGCCTCGCCCATGAACTGTGGTAGTTAACCACTCGGCGCATGGTGGCTACGATCCCAGCAGGGAGATGAGAGTGCGGTATTGCCGCTCGCCCTCACATCCTGGTAAGAAACAACAACAATACAACAAGGTACAAAGACTACCAAAACTGGAAAAAGGAATACATGCGTGTATGCAACATGCTGGAATGCAGACATATAATATATGCAACACAACAATAACACAACAGCATACACAATCCTCAACAGGACACAACCAGCAGGCACGGCCATTCCAAATACCAGCAGCTACAATCATCCAAGCCATAATCTCGCTGTAATATAAGCTCAAATCCGTACCTTATACTGAGCAACAACTAACCCTGCGAGAAATCCCGAAGACTCTGGTAAAAGACTGTTAAACACACGGCATACACAACGTAAATCTAACAGGTTGCTAATCAAGCTCACGTGTAATGCCCAGAATCATTAGGAAGAGGATTAGTTTAACATTTCGACATTTACGAATTGATGAAGTTTAATTATGAGCTCGGATTTCTTCTGGAAGTGTTGGATGATTCAGGAACTGTGTATCGTTAAATCACGCTAAGTGTGAGAACCAGACGAAGTAACCAGGCGAAGCGATTTGATAAAATCAGCAGCAGGTTACTGTAGCTCGCGACTGGTGGAATTGTGAAATTCAGTTGAAGCGTTAGTGTTGATTTCAACTGGAAGCAAACGCGCGAATACAAGAGTTAATGAGAGAGTGCCACGTGTTAGTTACTGTTACGCACGAGAAATCAGCAGCAAGAGTTTCTTACGCATCTGCTGGTTTTGATGTATACCTGCTGGTTGATAGTGTATCGACTGATTGATGATGACGTAGGTACGACGTCGTCGTTTTGATATTTAACGCAACCAGTCGAGGGGAAAATAGTTCCAGCTGAGAGAATAATACGACAGCGTTTTGACTTATGACTATGAGAGATGCGATGTCGTTTAGCAACCAGACGAGGAATTGGAAATCAGTCGAGAGATTTTGGTATCTGCTGGTTATCCAGTCGAGGGATCAATGCGACACCATTTTGATTATAAACAGGAGATGTTGATACGATACCGTTTCGACTATTGTTGCGAAATCAGCCGATGGAATAAGAAAGCGATCAGCTGCTGGTTTCTTTGAATAAAGAGGTAGTACCAGCTGAGGATATGTAACGACGTCGTTGGAATTAGTTATAACGACATCGTTTTGAGTTTTGAAATGTTGCGACTGGATTGATTTTGCGACTGGATTTATGTTGCGACTGGATTCCTGTTGTTGCGACTGGTTACCACTAACAGCTGATTCTTGCGTCTGCTGAAGAACAACGATATTCGAACAGCGACTGAGGACGATCAACAGCAGTTGAGGAATCTGTTTATCGTTATCCACCTTCGAAGCGGTGGGAGTATATCTTGTTTGAATACTCAGCATGACACGTGGAACTCGAATTGAAGACGTTGGAAATGCTGCAAGAAATACAGAGATCGATTGTCTATAAATAGGAATGAATTTGAAATGCTATGAACATCTGGATTTCAGTTATCGACCTTTGATCTTGCAAGAATCTTCGAAAGTGAAGAACAGAGTGTAAGAACGTTAACTGAAGCATTTTGAGAACAGAGAAACAAAGGTATAATCTGACAGAAGAGTCAGGAACTAGATT
>KQ988422.1:405200-521442 GCA_001598015.1 Dorcoceras hygrometricum | reverse complement strand
AGATTCCCTACTGGAAGTTACATTTGATGCCAACAGCGTACTTGGTAATGGTGTTGTGTACGACTGCATAACATTAGTAAAGGGAGTATGTGTTTGCCTCTGGGAGTTTGTCTGGGACTGACTGAAAGCTGTACTCAGCTGTTGGACCTCATTATAAGTGTAATCAGGATTGGTTGCTGGAAACACATATTGATTTTTATGAGCCATTTCAGCATGCTCTGGCTTCAAATCATCTGATTGTGATAAAGAAGATGTGTCATAACTCCCAGAAGTTACACCAGTTGTATGAAAAAAATTACCATCAGAAGTATTTCGGATAGAATCATCAACAAAATAAACTGTATTTCTAGAGCCTGCATACCCAATCGACGACAATTCAGCCTCACCATGCGTCTCTTCCAAGGAAATGTGTAAAGGCACAGATGTCAAAGGTCCAGAAGAATGTGCAGCACTGATTCCAGACCCAAAACTACCAAAGCTCAAGTGTGAGCAATCAGCATTTTGAATAAGCAGATGTTTTGGAATTATGACAGATGGGGCATCTGTTTCAGATGGTAATACTCTCTCGTCCTCTATATGTAAGTGTTCCAGGTTTCTGGTGACCGATGACATTGAACCACCAGGTTCATCTGAAACAATATCGCATTTAACGAGTTAGCTTTTCAAAATACTTTATTGAACCACAAACATTAGTACACAGACAGTTGAGCAACAATGTATCTTGACACATGGTTAACCACACATCTTGAAATCCTCAACTAAGGAACGGGAGATTCATGCTTTGATTTAGCAAAAATAATTAAGTAACAGGAATTCCTTAATCGACTAACCTAGGATCATCAATGCCATCTTAGAATTTTAATTAGATATACCAAAATATACTGAAACAAACGATTAATCAACATTGGTAGAAGGTATCACAAGCAACAGGCGGTCACACCAGAAGGGAAGCATATGCCTGTTATTTCGTGCTAGAGTAAAACGCAGAATAAGAAAATTCACCTCCTTGATGCTCGAAATCACTGACTTGATGTTGGAATGAACCCATTTTCTCGCGCGAGTCATTTTCAAACAGAGATTCAGCTTTTGAATCATCCTCTTGGATCTTCCTACCGGATATAGAAGCAGATCCTACATCATTTGCTCCATGATTAACATCTTCTGCATCTTGGTCCTCTTCAGACTCAAACTGCTGATTGTTGACAGAAGCATCATATGGCTCTGAGAGCAGCTCAGGATCGACATGATGTTCTGGTAATGAAATTATTTTCTTAGGAGCAAGCTTCTCAATGGACGGCCAGTCGTAGTTGGTGGGAACCTGTTGGGCCAAAGAAACTACCGAATCATGAACATCAGAAACTTGATCTTCTGAAAATCTTGGATTCTGATGTAATAGAACAACCACAATCAAGTCACTTCATTCAAATCATTTTCTTTCTTAACTTTCTGTCTCAAGTCTTAAATCTCATGCCTCAAATATTAATCTGCCTCAAATTGAAATCTTTCTTTATCTTTAAAATTTTCTTAACTGCAGTATGCTGTAAACTCAAGAATCTCAAGGCTGCTCATCATTTTAAAATATCTTTGAAATAAACATCATCAAACTAAACTGCTGTTCGTTCTAAAAACTTGATACTATTCATAAAATACCTTTAAAATATCATCATCCTATGTTTTCTCTCAAGGGTACAGCTTAGGCTTTGTAGTAGGAAAAGTACAGCTTTTGGTTCAAAGAAAGAAACAGTAAAAGGTTAAAGAAGAAAAACAGCTTATAGCTCAAAATAAAGGACTGCATACGCTCAATGAAAGGAACAGTTTCTGCTCAAATAAATTAGAACCGGTCATCTCAAGTTTAAAGGAGGCAGAACAGCATAAGTGAATGCTCTATTGAAAGGAAAACAGAATCTATCTAAAGGAGGCAGAACATCATAAGTGAATGCTCTATTGAAAGGAAAACAGATTCTATCTAAAGGAGGCAGAACATCATAAGTGAACGCTCAATTGAAAGGAGACAGATTCTGCTCAAGTAAATTAGAACAAATTAGAACAAGTCATCTAAAATCTAAAGGAGGCAGAACAATTCAAAAGAAGCGATAGTATGCGCAAAATGAAGGATACATTTTATGCTCAACGAGAGAGAACAACTTGAGCTCAAGGAAACTAAAACAACGTAAGCTTAAAGGCAATAACAGCTTAAACTTGGAGCAAAGAATCAGTATATACTCATAAGCCGAACAGTTTACGCCCGAAGAGGCAGATCATCCTACAGCTTAAAGGATAGAACAACGTATTATAGAAAACAGAATGACATTTACGAATACAGAAAAAAATCTCTCATAAACCTCAGACCTCGCTTATCTCCCAACCAACAGTCACCAACTTACAGTTCTAATTTCACAGGCAGCCCCATCAGATTTTTTTTTTAAAGTGAAATTACTTCGCATAACCATCACTTCATAGGCTCGAAATTCAGAAATTATAAAGAGGAAAGAAGAATCAAACCGTAGGCAGCCCCATCAGATTTTAAAGATAAATTGCTTCGCATAAACATCAATTCACAGGTTCGAATTTCAGAATTTTACAACAAGGAATCACAGAATCATAAACACACAATAATATGTTCGATTTTCACATAAAAGATATGGAGTAACCTTTTGTCAAGGTAGATTTTGGACAGAAGATGAATTCAGCAATACCTGTCAAAGCACAGAGCAAAGCAATCACATGTTGTATTGTACCAGAAGATTTTTGACCGAGGGGAGTGGGCAGTATCTCTAGATATAAAGATTCTGCTTTCTCACACCATTCCACAATGAACTCTTCTTCCAGAATATCATTGTCATAAAGTGCTTTCAAGACCAAACCCGTTTTTTAAGAGATTTCGAGAAGGATTTGAGTTTGTCTGCTGGAATCCTTGATTGCATCAACAAGTTCAACATGAACAACATAACATCATTCAATTGCTCTTGAATTCTCTGTTATGCAGCAGCAGCAGAGGTGTCAGTTTGCCACTCAACATCATCATCACTTTCGCCAGCAACAGTAACAGTATTCATTCTCATCTTCCTGGCTACCAAATAGCGAATGGTCCTCATCTGAGTGATGGGATTTCTTCTTGCTGGATGCTTTTGGGGTTGTGTCCTTAAAACTACCAGCTGAACCCTTCTTCTTAGCAGCTTATTTCTTAAGTTTCTTCAATTCTTCTTGTCCTTTGATCATTTCTTTGTCTCAGGAGGGTATTTTAGAATGAATGTGGTGAACTTGTCCCTCATGTCAACCTCTGCTCCACCAGTGAAGGAGTTTGATGAGCCAAAATCTGAATCTAATCTAGATGGGAAGAAAACTAGTGTCAATGATGTGACGTGAATACAGGAGGAGGAAAGAAGACGATTAAAGCGTGAAATGAAAGAAGAGCGGGACAAGGCTACTGTGCAAATTTGAAGTTTCTGGTTTCTTCCTCATCAAAAGACGATTCAAATTGGTAAGTGGGCTTCAACAGTTAGGCCTCAACAATTAAGTTTTAACAAGTGAGATTCAACTAGTGGGCAGTGGGAACAAAAAATTTTATACAAGCAATTGGCCCAATGGGCCAAATGCTTGCGGGGGGCATCTGTTTGCACCAAAACAAAATTTCCAAAAAATCAAGCCCAGCTGAGAGCCAAATCTGTAACTAAATAGACCCGGCCCATGAGTAAATCAGAAAACAGCTCCAAAACGGTTAAAAGAACGTGTAACATGGATAGATCGTGAGGTCATGGCCGAGGAGTGGGCAAACTCCCCTGTAGTATAAAAAGAAGACGATCAACAGAACAAGGAAGAAATCAATCACTCATCAAAAAAATCTGCACAAGTCTGCACAACTCACTGCAAGAAAACTGCATTTAAAATTCTTCACTTCTAGTTAGCATTTAAATTTCTTCACTTCAAGTTAGAATTTTCCATATTCAAGCAAATCTTTCAGTCTTCATTTTGTATTAATTTCTGATCTTTTGTAAACATCCTACATTTTGTTGAAAATACAAAATCATGTCAGGAGTTTATTCTTATGAATTTCAGTTTGTTTTCTTTTATTTTTTGGTGTTATATCGTTTAGGAGATTAGAACTAACGGTCAAATTTAGTTCCCATTTTCGTTCTGATTTTAGAAGTTAGATTTTCTACATTTTTCATATTTTTTGCACGAATTGGCGCACGAGCGCCTGGCACGCCCAGCAATTCGCATAATTACACAAACAATTACCATGTCAAGATATACTTGCTACCTTTTCAAAACACCCATCTGACTAAAATCTATATCTTTATTTAAAACACAAACCACGACAAATTAAAAGACAGAATAAAAAAAAAAACCTCTGAAAATGATAAATTTACAACACAAATCACCATGTATAAAACTATATCTTATGTGTGTGCAGTAGAGGGAATTCCTACAGTTCGGAATATACGAGGTTGTGAATAGATCAAAGATGAATCCTTTATGCTAACAAAAATACTGAGTTTTGGAAATGATTTTCTAACATATGGATTTCTGAAAATGATTAGGTTGACGAGTTGATTTTGAAACTCTGAGGCAACGTTGATCTTTATAACTTTTGAGTCAAATGAATGAAAATTCACTCAAGCTCTACTAATGCAGCAAATAATTGAGAAAACCAAGTTCAAATATCATTGTAGTATATTATATAAAAAAACAACTTGGATATCAAATCTACGATGTATAGATACAAAGATGTCCCTATAGACATAGGGTGTGATTGTGAAGGAGGGATCCCCACATAGATCTGATCTGTACACTGTGAGATTCCCAGAAATCGTGTAGGCGCTAGTGACATAAAGATTCCACGTCTATAGGAAAAGGGTATCCTTTTCGATACCTGCCGTACCACCATATGCCATTCATTCCTTAGTTTCCAACGAGGACATTCCGATGTAGTTTTATATAGTCTACAAAATCTCGTCCTTTACATTTGTACGTTTTTGAAGTATATCTGGGGGGTACAGAAAAACGATAGCGATGTTTTAGTGTGTGTGTAAATGGTGTGAGCGAAAACTAGAGAGAATTGTGAGACATAAAATGTTGGAATTGAGAAATGGAGGTTGCTATCCAAGGGCTGTGGTGGGAGTGAATGTGGGTCTGGCTTCTGTTGATTGCGGGATTGCAGTTCTTGCCTTTTGTCAGGTATTTCTTGTTTTAATTATTGGTTTATGTTCTAATTCCGGTAATTTTTGTTTTTCCTACTTTATGTCTATGATGTTTTATGATTTTGCCGCTACGACACGGGCAGTGTTGTTCTTGAAAATCTGGAATCTGAACTGTGTTTCCTTCTTGGTGTCGGACGAGGATAGATGTTGCTAAGCATTGTTCCAAATCTCGCTTCTTGCATTGGATTCTCCTGAGCAGTGTTTGTGTGGTACAAATAAACTAGAAGTTGAGAGAGCGTGTTTGTTTGAATGGCTTCAAAGCGAAAGAGAGTTTTCAGAAACATTTAAGAATCGAGAGAGTGTCAATACAAAAGCTGTGGTGGGATGGTTTGTGAGTCTAGCAGTGGAGGCCCCATCCCTCACATAAAAATTTCTAAAAAATATAACGATTAATTTTCTCTGAAAATCCAAGTTTCTGCCAACTCAATATATTAAATTGACAGGGTCGTTTCAATTCTTGCGTTTTGTCATCGGATTCTTACCATGTAAGTTTTCCATGTGAATGGTGTCTACATCTTCTTGACAACAGTTTTTTGGTCAAGAGAGAGAGAAGCTGTTGGACAGATGCTGTGAATGGCACACTTAATTTAAACATAATCCCATCATTTAACATTAAAGATGTGTCTTAGTAAGTAGCAAAAGCCATATTCATGATAATTTATGTGCTGCATTAATTATAGTTGTTCTGCATGATGGTTGGTATCTAGGGAATCTGGTGGGTGTTTTCTGCTGAATCTTTCACTCAGATACTTGTAGCCTCCCAATATCTCGGGGTAGTTGGTAATGTCTGTCAAAATGCCTGTCATTTGTGGCATAAAGTCTGGCAACATACCTCGGTATGCAGCAGTGGCTTCTCAAGTAGATTAGGTTTTCTATATTTTAAACAATTTACAGGTAACACCAGACATGATAAAAAAATAAAAGCGAGGTTATTACTAACCATTTTTCGTTTATGCCTGTTTCGTCTATTCAGATCTTATATATCTTTTAGCGTCCTTATTTCTCGTTTATCTTTCCTCCAACATTATACCAGTTGATGAGGATTCATTCAAGGAATTCAGAGGCTGGGTGGACCCGCCAGAAAGTGAGTGATCATATGACTCTTTAACTTGTCACCTGTCTACTTCACTATATAAAGGAAACTCTACTTGACCCGAAAACTTCTGTAAAAACGAAAAAAAAAATGTTTTTCTTTGGTTTATCTTGTTACTGGGTATGATGGAAAGCGTTCGATATTTTCATTGCATTAGCCTCCTAAGCCGTCAATGTCTTCATGTGTTTCACCAATAACAGGGGAACGTTTGTCTTGTGCATGAATACCTATTTTCTCTGGTACTTGTTACAATAGGAAAAATTAGCTTCTAAAATACTAGTTGTGTGTGTAATCTATAACAGGGCTCTATAATCGTCTCTCTTACTGCTTACTTTAGATGTCATCTGATTAGATTGTGTTTTGATTGCAGGTCTTTCATCTAATGATTGGATCCTCCAACTTTGGTTAGAATAACTAGCTTTGATATTATATTTTCATTTTACATTGTCTTGTAGTAAATGTGCTTTTGATTTGCCATGTAATAGATACAAGCTTGCAATCTTTGTTTACTAGCTTTGATATTATATTTTCGTTTTACAATGTCTTGTAGTAGGTGCAGTTTTGATTTGCCATAAAATATATACATGCTGAATGCTTGCAATCTCCTTTCTTTGCATATCTAGAGTGCATTTATCTTCTCAAATGTTACATAGGATTTGTTTTCTACAGTAAATTTAAATTACTGTGCAGAATTTTGTGCGAATCTGCTCAAAAAGGTTCTTATCTATTGCTTTAACTATAGCAGCTAGGTGTAGGAATATCTGGAACAATTAATGCTACGGTTTATGTAGGGACTTTTGCATCCTGTTGTAGAATAGGTGATATATGCTAGAACTTATAAATTCTCCAAGTAGTCAGAGTGCTGTGGGTACTTCTATTTTACAATAATGATGGTTTTGGTTGTGGAAGTATTTTGACAATAACCACACATTCTATCTTTTGATAAATTTATTTGTCGCTGTCTTCAAGTTTCTCTTAATTTGAGTAGCTTCTTGTTCTGGATTATGACCCCTTGTTTATTTGTCGCTGTCTTCAAGTTTCTCTTAATTTGAGCAGCTCTTGTTCTGGATTATGACCCCTTGTGGTATTTTACATGACTTGGCAGGCTATTTCCTTTATTTTGTGTTAAATCTTGTTGCTGCTTGTAAGGGTTGGAGTTGTTGGTCACATTCTTGTGGTTTCATTGTCATGGGTAAGAAAATACTCTTCTTTGCTAATTAAGAAAGTTTAGATACATGATGATCGTAAAGGGGATGTTTACTTCAAAATTTTCTTTTCCAGCTCTCCCCAAAATTCTATGTATTGCAGCATTTCTTCTACTCTTATCATTCTGGTAAGTTGACGATTGTTTATGACTTATGACTTGCGTTCATTCACTGTATTATTATGGTGCATAATATTTCATGTGCTCACAATTTAATTGGAATATGTTATAGCGTTTGCAATATCCACTATCTAGTAGTTCCAATGTGGATGTGAACCGTCCAACACAATGCAGAAAGTAGCACTACATTTTTTATAACTAAACTGATACCTACCCACACATGTATTTCAGAGAATGCTAAAACGGCTTCTGTTCAAATAATTACATATGGTGTCATGAACCCTTGTTCTCTTTATGGATGGATAGATAGAAATCCCAGAAATCGTTCCCTCCCGGCCCTACATCTTCTCGTTAATGCCTCTCTGAAGATCTTTTTAGGGTGGAGGGTGAAGCCACTTTATATTTACATGGTGAGAAGTCAGTATAAAAAATTACCTTCTGAAATTTAGTATTCTTGATTTATTTATTTTGCAGGCTGCAAAATTTCTCAAAGAGATCAACTAACATTCTGCATAGAACAGAGAGTATATAACAAGTTTAGTTAGTTTAAAAGCTTCTTAAGAAATTGTTTTTTCCAATTTTATTCTTTAGATTGATACTCTGACATTCGTGTCCTCTAGTGGATCGTGCTTCTATTATTTATAGCATGTCGATGCATCTTGCCTTCATGTTGTCACGAGTGTCTAATATGTGTTTAATGTGAACAAATATGTTTAACGTCCACAAAAAATGAAAATTTCAGTGGGTGGATAAATATCAATTTGAATGGACATTTTGCAGGGTTGACCTTTGTCATCAGTCAAATGATGATGAAGATGAAGAAAGCCCTCGAGAATTTCTCCTGGAAAAAAGAAATAAAGCCAATCCTACCACAAACAGTAGTAGAAATTGTTGCTCTTTTAGGTCTACTCGTGTAGGAAGCCGGCAGAAAGTTGTGATTTTGGTATACAAGCAATTTGAGCGCCACACACTTTTAGTCTTTATTGCAGTCATCTTTTGCTTTGTCTGATCTCCAAATTTTCAGCAGGTTACTGTCTTGGTTTTTGCCGCAATGGTTGCCTCTTCTGTGCTTATCTGGATTGGCATGGGAAAGAATCCAATTGATTCAGCAGTTGTGGCACAGGCATGTATGCTTTGCCCTTTGATTTTCTCGTGTTAAATATGTTTGATACATCTTCATATATAATACAAGAGGCCTCTCAGACAACTGAAGTTTCGGAATTTTATTGCAGGTGTATGTAGATCTCATGGCCATAGCTGTTCTTTTGCTTGGAGGAGCTTTGGCATGCTATGGTGAGGGCCTACAGCCTCATCCACAACTTGATTTTTTTTCCTCCTATTTTTGGGGCTGGGATTAATTTTTGCCCTGTCTATGCCTTGATTATCTGGAATTGAACGGACATTATATGAACTAGGCGCTGAGTATTATGGATAGCCCAAAAGAAAGTATATATGCATATTCCTTAAGGTATTGGTCATTACGAATGAGATATCGCTAAAGCTTACAAACTATTTGAGTTCAACAAATGAGGTCGAGCCATCTTAAGTAATGGAATATTTATTTACTTGTATCTGTTAGACACATTTCCTTGGTAACAACTTGACGATGGGACTTGTTTATAAACTGTTTCCGACATATCACACAGGAATATTGCCGAAAGTGTCGAATAGACGACGAATATACTTTAAATGTGTCCACCTGTCAACTGTAAGGCTCGTCAAAGGGATAAACTTCTAGACTACCCATTCTTACTGCTATTGCAACCTGATTTATTTTGCTTCTCAGTGGAAGTCATTTTCTTTGTATCCGGACTGATCATGGTAGTTATGTTGCTTGTAGACCTTGGAAATGAATAAATACCATGTCTGCATGGTAGAACGGACATGCATTAGGGCATACATCAGCACCTGCCAAGCTTTGTTTGGATAAACCAAAGAGGGGAAGGGAAATGGCAAATGGGTGCAGAATTTTTTGAAATGTCTTTCACATGAGTAACAAGTTCTAAGATTTTGCTATAGTTTTGATTGTTTAACCAGTACTAAGTGAAGTAGAACTAGCTTAAGTATGCTGTGTCTCTTTACTATTATATCGTGTTATAAGATGCTGTGTCTATTTACTATTATATCATGTTAAAAGTACAATGCCTCGTACGAGAACAATCGTTCTCATATTTTTCCATCAAAGTTGGCAAGTTGAGAAATTTGTTATCAGACGCAACAATTTCTAATAATTTTTTGCAACCCTTCTGAAATTTTAAAATATCTACATGCTATGTATTTCAAATCCCAAGAATCTAAAAGATGATGTCTTCTTGAGCTACCGCCTTCTCTTCAACATGAAAATAAGTTAATCTATTTAATCCAAGAAGTTGGTGGCCAGAATTTGTGAATAATCTTTGCTATCGTTTCGTTGATCCTAGCAATGTCACCTCAAGATTTATAATAATTTCTCTGGTGTATGTGTCTATCATCTTGTCATCAATTTATTTTGATATTCAGGTCTTATGTTGTTCTTGAAAATGAGAAGAGTGAGATCTGAGCAGGCATCGTCAGAAGTATGGAAGGTAGTTTCTCAATGTACTCTGGTCGTTTATCATGTTTCCATTCAAATAATTAATTTTAAGTAAAGTGGCAGTTAAAGGAAGTTCTACATCTTTGATATTACCCAAGTAAATTGGCTGACATTTAAAACTTAATACATCAGTTAAGGTGCATCATTATTTGCCATTACTATGTTTAATCTATTCAAATGCAATCAATACTTTAAAGTTGTTTGTATTCATTTCTTAATTCTTTTTCACGTGGTTAATTTGTAACAATGTTGCTGGTTTGATTATCCGTGGAATGATAGTTTCTTTTCTACTTTTCTTACCATTAAAATGATTGATTTCCTTTACGAGATACAGGTTGCTGGATTGGCAATTGTATCTGTTGTATGTTTTACATTAAGTGCTGTTGTTGGTTTAGCGACAAATATACCAGTATGTCCTCCTTTCCGGTTCTCTTACATGTTCTCCTCAATTCATATTTCTGATAAAAAGGGTCAAAAAAAAAATGATGTTTCATTCTTGCAGCTGTTTTATAACTGGCCAGAAAGACAGATAGACGGTGTCTATACATCCCTTTTACTTGTCCTGTATTTTTTCATGGGTAACTCTCGAAACATTTTCTGTTATTTAACGCTTTCACGTGAATATTAATTCATTGATGGTTACGTTTTTTTAAAAGGAAATGATGTACTCTGAATATTGTAAAGTTAAAGGTTATTTTTATTTGGTCGCAATTGATCCATTCATTGGAAGAACGGTCTTTCGTTAATTTGTGGGGATTGAATAACGAAATGTGAAGTGTTGCTACCATATTTTAAGGTTACAATATTTTTTCCAGGTTCATCAGTGCCCTCAACATTTGTACTGTATGTGATGAGAGAACTTCCACCACTGACTTTGACCAACAGTCGACAAGAATCAACAACAATCGCTTTCATTAGTGATGGCTCAGTTTCTTCCCAACAGCAGCAGCGGTGGACTGCTGCTACGAGCTTGCAGAATCAGGTTTCAATTTTTGATCTCTGAATGGACTAGATTTTATGGACCATTTTGTTTCCGTAGTCAGTTTGAGGTTTGTTTCTTGAATGTAGGTATCAAGAGCAAGCCCCATATGATATCATGATCGGATTTGTCATCACAAGGTAGAAAAAAGTCATTTGTGCAAATAATTTTGGGGGGACGATCTGCCTAAAACGTGAGAAACATACTGAATGTTTTAAGCTTGAAATATGACAGTAGGACGACTCTGAAAGGAGACAAGCATCACAAGGCAATGAAAAATATATTGGCTAATTGGCTTGTGTATATAGTGACAATTCAAGAATCAAGTACCTTCGATTTAGAGTTTCATTTATTCTGTGTCCATGACTCTCGATTAAATTTTTTTGGAGCAACTGAATGCCATATTCAACAGATTTTGTGGTAGCTCATCACAGAGTACCAGGCAATGCACAAAACTCCTGCGTATTTGTGTGCTTACTCACGAAAACATGACATGAATAGTTCATTTTCTACAAAGACAAGAGTATAAGCAAAAATTGTAGGAAAGCAAATGTATGATATTTGGAAACGATTATTTATCTTAGACCTTCCAAACAAATTGTGATTGGAATGTTTTGCATCAATTTCGTGTCCTAAACAAAACTCTTATACCGAGTTGACTGTAGAGTCATAACATTTTAATTATCACTCGCACGATGCCAGAAAAATGGAGCTGTCGCGACAGAAAGCGTGCTATCAAGCATGCGCATCAACTGCTTGAAAACAAAAGACACCATTTTTTTTTAGAGAAAGAGAACAAAATATAATCAATTTGGAAGGTCAGGCATTTAGTACGATTAATAACTTTCTCATGCCCTTGAAGACTAAAAATTTACTTCGATTCACAAAATTAATCAATTTTCTTGAATTGCGACGTTTCTTTAAAATATTTACAAAATTATATTTACGAATAGAAATAAAAATGTCAAAACGAACAAATTCCAATAACAGAGGTACGCATTTTGTCAAACATCGTGAAGGCTCGTCTTTTCTCGTCACGCGCACTTTCCAATCCTACGGCATCAAACTCATCGCTTCACAATCCGACGGTCCACGTTTACCACATTTGACCAATACGATCACTTCGAAAACCACACCACACGAAGCTACTCATGCGGAAAAATGTTGACTTCATCCGTGATAGATTGAAATTTTTTATAAAGAAACCTTGTTTGGGTTTTACTATATAATTCGTCGCTTGGTATCTTCCGAATTTGCAGCCTTATTCTTCCTCTCTCTTAATCGGATTTCGATCTTTTCCATTTCCTGTGTTTCTTTCACCCTGTTGTATCGTCTTGGTTATGTGTCGAGGAGGGTTTGAATCGGAAATTTTTTATGCTTTCGTATTTGGGAATCCATAGCATTGCCTGAAGGTTTAACGCGTGTCGAACTTTAACTGCTCGTGATGAGCATATGTAGTATATCTTGTTATTCCGAAATAGTTTGCTACTTTGTGTATGCTGGTTGTCTATAACTAGGAAAGGCTTCAACTTTGTTACGCGGTTTTTCGACTACAAATCTTTTTGTGTAGTTATATTTTATTGGTAATTTAGTGCTTTGACAGTTTTACTGGAACTTTTAATCCGCAGTTATATTTAGTTTTCTTGTAACTTCCATGTGGTTTTTAATACGAATTCTGTTACAATAATGTTCATTCGAGTCTTTATCATTTTGATGGCAGAAAAGGTTTTTCCTAGTTTTTTAGATTCTGACAAAGAAGGGATGCCTTGGGGATATCCGAATTAGCATGGGAAGTGTGTACCATTGGTAGCCGTCTTTCATATTATTCTGTGATTTTTTATTTAATTCGGTGACTTTGCTCTCCTCCCTTGAGATCTATCGCTCCTAGCATTCCACCGACACATTAACAAATTAGAACCTTTGAGAGTGATGCGTGTGGACGATATGCTAAAAAGAACACATCTTTCACATTATATATTTTTTTCAAGTGCTATATGATGTTCAATCCCGGTTGTCTGATTCCTCTTTTCCATTATTTCAGACATACTTGAAACTGCCTCAAGGGATATTCAGTAAATAATAGGAAGACACTCTCATATGACAACCGTGAAATGAGTCTACATTTAGAATTTTACAAATAGAACATGCGGGTACTGTGGATGTGGCAGACAAATGACACGTTGAGGATTGTAATTTTGACTCCTGTTTTGTCATAGTCTTCTTGAATTTGTTATCTTTTCAATTAAAATTTGTTGATTTTCCAGAGTCTAACTTATTTCTATATTTCCCATAGTTACTTTGGTTGAGAGAGTTAGAATGCACATTGCTGTTGCCAGAAAGAAAAACACAGAAGTGGAAGAACTTGGAAAACCTATAATGAGCTTCGGGGGCATTTCTTTTTACCGGTTGATGCAAGTTTGTCAGGTCAGTATCACAGTATATTTCGTCCACAAAGCATGATTTTTAGCATGTCTTCTGCAACATGTTCAAATCCTGAGTACTCTTGGATGTGTTTTTCATACAGGCTGAGTATTTCCGTCAATTGCTTAAGCCAGTCACGTAATATATAGGTTTGGTAAAGAGAGTTCGGACTCTAAGATTTACCTCCTTCTGGCCGTCCATTGAAGCTTACAGTTGCTTTGAACTTGAAATTTTTCCAAGTCATAACTCACACAGTGATTAGCCATACTTCCATCTGGGTGGTCAAGTGAGCTGCTTTGTGCAAAATACTGACATGTTTCCTGCGCTGAACTACTTTATGCAAAATACTGAGATGTTCCCTGTGTTGAACAATAGAAGAGTGCCTGTGCCCTATGATATTGAACCTTTTGGTCCCTTTCATGGTGTTGATATCCAATCCTCTGAAGCCTGCCCTAGAAATTTTGTTATCTTTGATCAATCTAATGCTGGGAGCCACATAATTTTCCATCCCGAAATACGTTCCAAATTCTTCGATTTTTGTCTTGCTGATAGTGAATCAATCTTGAAAGGCGAAGATGATAGGAAGAACACCAAGTGTGAGGGAGATTTTTTCTCTCTTCTGAACGAAGATTCAGATGATATTGATGCGCTTTTGAGCATGGAAGATGTAGAAAATGAAGGATATGAAGATGATGAGGTGAGCACAGCACGGACAGATGCAATATTTGAATGCAATTCTCCAGGCTCGTGCTCTAATTATGAGTCGGCTCCCAGAAAGTGTTCAGTTTTGGGAGCATCTTCTATGATTGGCTGCAATTACAAAAAGGGTGAGAGAATGAGGACGATGGTGAAGGTATTAAGAAGTATGGTTCCTGGAGCCAAACGGATGAGTACTGTGACCGTCCTCGATGAGGCTGTTCAATACCTCCAGTCCCTTAAAGCACAAGTGCATAATCTGGAAGTTCTTGGAGCTGATTCACCTACCAAATCAGCTGCAAGAAAAGTTTAATTGCTCAGGTTTAATGGGAGGTAACTTGTTCTTGTGTAGGCCAGTACTTTACTCTCACTCCCAGTGCTGATAGCCAGTTATTTTCTTCATTCTGATTCGCCAGGATTTGCCCCTCGTATTGGAATTATTCTGTCTTGTAAGAGAGGTTTAATACTAATCATTCTCATATTTTCGTGACATCTTCATTGGTTTTGTGTAACCGAAGGTGTTGATCTCCATTATAATGTGAAATCATGAAATTTTTATGCTCTTTAATGGCTGGCAGTCGGGGTGGGGGGTGGAGGTCGTATGTATTGTGTATAGACAATGAACTGGTAATTTTGTAAACTAAGCAAAGCAGAGAACATAAAATATCTTGCAGAGAACATGACATATCATTTGAAAACAGATCCATGTTATACAGTTCCTGTTCAATTGAACAGCTCAACGAGATCATAATTGATTTGCAAACTACAGAAGATAACAGCAATGGAAATCTTCTGTCCAAGGTTATTGAACGCATAACTAGTCAGGTTGCTCTTTTGCAGCAGCCACCCTTAATAGGAATACTCGAATTTGCATTTCCCATAGCCTGCAAAATCCATGAAACATCGAGTCATTGATGGTGTGTGTGTTGTTGTCCATTTGTATCAGTAGCACTAGGATACTCACTTGGGTCAGTGACAACAACGACTCCCGATTTCTTGAAATCACAATTCCAAGAATGCCTTCCCTGTTTCTGGTAGTAAAGATTCATGGCAACTGAGGCATGATTCAGAAGATTGCTAGGATAGAAACAGGCGCCTCCCTCTTGGATCACGCTGCAATCCACAACAGTGCACGCATAGTTTATGTTATCCATCAACATCTGGTCTGAAGTCGACGGCCTTGGAATGCACCATGTTCCCTGAAATTAATAGAAGAACAGTTTCTCGAGGAAGGTTGGAAGAAATTGATATCCTGTGTTGATATCTTTTGAATCGTTATATGCTCTTACCTGTCCAGCTGCACCGATTGCAGGCTTCAGAATTCCACCTGATTCACAAAATCTTGTCATGAATAGCCTGAGTGGGAATCTCAAATTATTTTTTTACAAATCAATCAAACTTCTTGAATGAATATTGAGAAGAAAAATCATAAACATACCTGACACAATTAGCAAGATGATTAGAGGCAAACAACGAAGGGGAAGGGAAACAAGTGTCTTGGCCATGTATAGTAATTGTGTGATCACAGACTCTGGAGAATAAGGAAGATTACTGTTCGATGTCGGGGAGTCGTGATGGAAATTTATAAACTGCCGAAAGAACTCATCTAAAATTCCGATCTTTCTAGTTTATCTCATTCAGTGTCATTCATTTGGCATTTTCTCTAATTCAAGAGAGTGAATATGAAAATGTTGATAAAGATTGCCACAAGAAAGAAATATAATAACAACTATAGTGATATCATCGAAAGATTGTGTTCTATCGATTTGTAATTGGTGAGTAGGTCAACTAGCAGTCTCTTGTGTGACTCGAGTCTTGTATGTGGTGTTATTTATTTGTTTGGAACATTTGTATCTATTATTCTTCCAGGGTCTTGTAAGTCAGAAGACGACACGATTTTTGAGAACTTGTTATACAAATAAGATTAGGAAAGGACGAGTGAGTTGAATCAATGAAGTTCTCCACTTCCATGTTCCTTGGGAACTTTTGTCATGTCCGCAGAATTTGCCATATAAAATGGCAAATAAGAATAGCTATACGAACTCAGAAAAGTTATGCAACACCCATGAAATAATCAAACGCCTTCTGAGTCCCGACTACCCAAGTCCCAACAAAAATATATTCACAAATTAAACATTGAAAAAGACCAATGATCACTGGCACATGGGAGTATAATCATGTTCTCCACAACACATCCGTGTAAACCCAAAAGGCAGATCTTTTCTTTGTATAGCAGCATATCATCTCAATCGATAAATCAAAACTAATCAATAGCTCTGCACCGGAGCAAGAAACAGTGAAGAATAACAAAAACACGAACCAAACATCATGCTAACGTAAACTCGATGAATTGTGGTCCAACGATATGGCTAATCTGAGGGTGGATCTTTCTCCAAGAACTCATCAATGGTAGAGGGGAATTCAAGTCATCACTGCTATCATCTGAATGACGTAACGCAGCTTTACCCAATAGCAAATGGGCCAATACAAATTGTTGCCTCTCCTCACTGTTGAAGAAATGGTTTATCCATCCCTCCAGATTTTCTATTTCTTTCGAACACTTGGGGCCCTTCAACCCCTATTAAATACTTTATCTGCTCCCTGGAATCCGACAGCTGCAAAATGTGCATCAACAGCTCAATTTCTTCACCAATATTACTACTCTTTCATCATGATCAACGGTCGTTTTCCCAGTCAGAAGATTTTCCTCAGGCGGGCTGACATGAATTGGTGGGAAATAAGTGGAATCTGTGAGAAACTCGCGGGGGGCTTGGCTTTCTTGGAGGGTTGAGATGTTCGAATCGGTGGTGGATGGAGCATGCTTGTCGTTTAGGTAAATGGGGGTACCTAGAGAATCTGTTTCCGTGTTTTCGTGGCGTTCCGCAGGCAGAAATTGGCGGCAGCGAAAGGGCGGAGGATTCTTGCTTGGTGTCTTCAAAGTTTGAGTCTTTTCTCCACTTGTCTTAAAGAGGAGAAGAATAGCGAATGTGGATAAGTTGAATAATTTTGCATTCTGATAAATATAAGTTTATTTTTGCTGTGTCATTCTGAATTCGAGAAATGGAAACCGATGCAATTAGGGTTCAATGTAGGGATGGATGACAAAAGATTTGGGTAAGTTGAACGTCGACAGAGATCGCTTCACAAGTTCATATATACGTCTTTTCTTCCCCTATTTCTTTGCTAAACTCTTCACTCTTCCTCTTCTTTCATACTTATTCTTCAGTATTCAGTTACTCCTTTCAATTTAACATTATAAAATTAACAAATAAGAAATCTCAAAAAAAAAAAAAAAAAAGAATTAGCGTAAGGTAAAGGTGAAGAAACCAAATCAAGAATTCCATTTTCCCGTTGATTATCTAGCAAACTCGGTTTTGACGTCTATGTTTCATTTGAAGTAACTATATATGTGAATATAAATTTCTATTAAAATATAAGACATTCACATATATAATCGAGTCAGATTGGTGTATAAAACACATGACATACTCAATGACTCATAACCCGTGTGAGCAATTGCATTGCTCGATGCCTAGGATTCCTTAACTACAACGTTAATTTCATGTTTTTATCTTTCAATCTTTAGTGGATGTAAAATTATTACGAGCTACATGGCTGTTCAGATAAGCTGCTCAAATTTAATTATTAGACAAGTTCAAAATATATATCTGCAGGTACGGTAGATAGAGCAGTGAAATCATTATTTCCCACTTCAAAATCAGCGACTATTATATATGTGGCGAGGATGTCAGTGTAATGCAACAATTTGATTTGATTGCATAGTAGTGTATATAATTAACTACTTACCTAAACCAGCCTTCTGCCAATATTATTTATAACATCTCATATAATACATTTTCAAATGAATTTGCGTAGTGAAGCTATTAAGTCTCTTTTGTAGAACTTAGACGCACCAAACACGATTTAAAAGCAATGCCAAACAAGAACTCTCTTGTCATTCGTTCTTCTTAGTTTGCATGATGGCGGCGCTTAGATTGGCTCAATTGATAGTTGAATTTTGAAAATTTTCTTAATAGAATAATATGCATAAAACTAAACGTTTTTTTATAGTTATATATGCAATATTTCTATTTTTTCTTCTTCTTAGAGTTTCGCCATGGCTAGCTGTGAATTGACAATGTATGGATGGCGTTTAACACAACATTTTAGGCTTTTTTTTTAGTCATATGGATATGTAGTCAAATATGTCCATGTAATATGCCATGACAAACTTACCCTTAACTTTTTCCGATCTTCAAATTAAAATAGTATCTTTATTAATTTACCCAAAATGTGATTCAACTTTCAAGTGGTATATTAGTAGTTTGACTACATACCGTACAAGATGTACATGTTTTCTCATTCTTGTAGTTGATTGCTAGGTGTGAAATATTAAAGTTAGAGTAAACAGTTAAGTCTTGCATAGTTGTTTAATTACATCATTTTCATACCAAATATGCATTAATTAAACATCAGAACGAACCGCATATACAGTAATCTCATGAATGAACTTTGGAGATCGAACGCAGCTAGGTAATTAAATGCATGTGTGTGTGTGTGTGTGAATTTTCTGATAGTTGAACGTACACTCTGTAAGCTTATTATTTTATTTGCATAAACATTATTTTTCGTAACATATACAACAATAGTGGAAAAATAGCAATGGCAGGTCATCATGAGGTCGCTAGCTTCTCCATATATGTAAACTTCACATCATATAATGTACTTAACAGTGAATATCAAGTACAAAAATGTGCTTCGTGGGTTTAGGGGGAACCAATTAGGACACACTGGAGAAGGTACTTGGGAAAAAAAACCTAAAAGAAGATATAAAAATATGAGAAAGAAACCTCGGAACCGGGTTCGACCTAGAATGTCTCATCAGGGCTCCTGTTTCGGGAAGACTGAGGGAAATATATCTTGCAGCGTCCCATAATCAGAAACTTGGTACTGTTGTTGATTGTCACGTGCGAATGAAGTTTGCTGATGATACACACCGCTCGCGCCACCGCCTCCGTAGCCGTAGATATTGTGAGGGTTCATCTGATGAACAAACATTTCTTGATCAGGAAAGTTGGCCGGTGGGCCGTCCATTGCCAATGGTGGGGTTATCATGGAGGGAGGGAATATTCCAGCCACATTCCCACGGAGGCTCGTCGGAAGATGGTGGTTGTGTTGGCCTTCGTACGTCGTGATGACGACTGAAGGGTCTTGGTAAGATCTTTCCACGCGTTTCTTGACGGGGCATTTCTGAGTTGTGCATCTGTAGTAGCTTCTGCAAGGGGTGTTTGGTCAGCTTTTGCTATTAATTTTAGTAGTGAGGAATATTCCTCAAACAAGGAATGCAAAGTGCAAACATTAACTGACATATAGGTGTATAAATATGATAATTGTTGACTACTGTTGCCTGAGAATCTTGATTGTAATTCACACTAGGGTTGTTGTGTTCAAACTACAAAGATTTACTCGTTTGCTCAAAAGCTAAGGGTCAATTTTCCTTAAAGTATACAATTTGGTTATTCCTATATGTACCGACAGAATTATATATAAACGTTTGCATATACACCTTGGAGTTCTTTCATTATTAAAAATAGATGATATATATATATATATGCATGCAAGTTGTTACAAGGGACATTACGCTTAAGGTTGAATACAGGCAAGTTGATAATGAATCATGAATATAATTAGAGGGTAATTTACACCAGGACAGATCGATGAATTCCAAGAAGTTAACAAATAACTAACCTTGGATAGGGGCTACTTTTTACTGCCTTTTGTCCATACTTTCTCCATCTGTATCCATCTTCCAAATGATCAACTTCACTCTTCGTCATGAAAGCAAATCTGGGCTCCCTTTGCTTCTTCTCTCCTTTCTTCTTGCATTTGCTGCCGCTTCATTGATGATAACAATGATTAACTTCAATAAATTTGAACAAAATCAGTAAAATCAAATACAAATAAACAAATCTAACTCTTTCTTAGAGCTGCTGTCTTCTCCATGATCTTCAACGCTCGTTTTTTTACCCTCTGATTTCTTGATCTTGCTCACATCTTCCTCACCTGCTGCTGCCTCAGTCGAGGAAGAGGAAATTGAGGAGTTGGGCGTAGTAGGGTTTTCACCGCCGTCCACCGCCGGTTTATGCTCCTCCTTCACAGCGTAAAACGCCTCAGAAGACGACCCGAATGAGCCGGGAACGCTCTGATCAAAGCCTCCATGCAGAAACCCGGTGAAGCCCAGGTAACTATTTGACTGATCAATCACCTGCAGATTCTGAGCAGATGAGTTCTGCATATGAGCGGAAGAGTTTCCTGCGCCGGTGCTGTTGCGTCCATGATCGATGTGATCTTGAAATGGATGGTGGTAGTAAAAGTCGTTGAAATTTTCAGACATGGAGATTTAAGAAAGAAAGAATTAAGTAGGGTTGCACAAAGGAGGATTTGACAAATTTGGCTGATATTGCCTTTGTGATTTAAGTCTTTTATATTTAAGCTTTGACGAGGAGAAGATTTGATTGAGGTCAGTAGCCTATTAGCTTTTATAATATTATATTGGGCCCATTGAATAAATTTTGGTTTGACAAAATTACTTTTATTTTAACACAAAAAATTAAAAAATATTAGATAATTGGTCGATAATTGTAATGTTATATTGTTATGCACTATTTCATGAAACAAATAGTTGCATAACAATGTTATGAGTTAGATTTCCCATATTAGTGCTCTCTAATGATAGGCGAGAATGGGTATGTCTATTTGCAAAAGGTTTGTGTTCGTCGTGAAAAAATTATTACATATTTATCACCGCTAGAACTTAGATTGACCTCGTTTACTTTGATTCTTGGGGGGAAAATATAATAAAAATAATAATTGGTGACGCGATGAGAATAATGAGCAGTGGAGTGAAGTAGTCTTGTTTGGCGAAACGTCAATGTTTCGAAAAAATGGTTAACCTCGTGAGGAGGATTGGCCTGTCACGTGTCCCCACCGCCATTTGACCGTAGCCGACACCACCTTGGCACGTGGGAGCTGTTCTTTGGTTATCCAGCAGAGTTTGGTATCTCTTCGCCCTTCCTTGTCCCTTAAAAATACATTGTCCATTTTTGCTTTATTCAAACCTCAAAAATAAAGAAGAGATGCCACTATTATTATTATTATTATCGTGAATTAAAGTCGATCAGAAATCTCTCGAAATTAGAAATTAAAAAAAAAATTATTTATAAGAAGGCGTAGCTAGCATGTTACTTCTTACTTCTTCATAGGCAATATAAAAATGAATTCAGATGGAAGATTATTTTTATTTATTTTATTGAAGTCGTCGTTGAAGTCGTCGAAATCCATACCCTTCCACTCTATTTCCCTAGATAGGATCGATGTGTTAAGAATTGAGATGGAAGATTAACGCATGTATGATTTTGGAGTAAATGGTTGGCTCTCATTTTTAGATCTTTTTATTCATATCAAAAGATTTAATTTTATCGAAGTCAAATATGAGAATTATATTGTATCCCAGAATATAAAATATTATCCACCCAAATGCATGCGCCTAAACGTTGGTCTCGAAATTAAATGAAAGTGGCTTTTTGTTCAAAATGAAAGCACACCATGGTCCTATACGCTTGCCGACCAAAAAACATATTGTTGTGTTGTTAACAAAAAAACATGTGAGCATCCTATTGGAGACCACACTTTTTTTTTTTATCACTTAACAAAAATATATTCCAACTGTGTTTTGATCTATTGCTTTCACAAAGTAAGATATAAAAATATTAAACCATTTTTACCAATTATAGTATTGATAGTTGATTCAATTTAGAACACCACTAACGATAAGACACGATACTTGTTTTACAAATTATTTTTGTGACAGGATCAAACGCTTATCACTAAACCAAAAATCATATCTGTTAGTTAAGGCGCAACTTTATTTCCTTATAATGTGACAACACAGAGTATATTTTTTATGTACATTAGGGTTGGACTGTTAGTTCATGAAAACGAGGAGGGTGCGTGTGTAATTGCTGGTGCTATCTCATTTTCCTTAGAGACCAATCTTATCCCTTACCCTACCGTCGGTCCTATCCTTAACAGATATAGTATTATCCGTTAAGATTTGACATCACTTTTACACCCTACTCGGTCAACAAGATCAAACGGCGCAATGTCAGCAGTTTGACGTACGAGAGCTTTTCAGGAGGTTACCAATCTCAATATTTCTCACTCATACACGCTTAACTCAACATTTCGTTTTAAAAAAAATTAATCAAATATACTTTTAAACCTAATACCATCATAGGTTTTGCATAATTCTTCAAGACTAATATGTTTTATATTCAAAAGGGCACACATGATTGGGCCACCATGTCACATCACAGTTAATTTGTTCACTATAAATCAAAATAGAGTTCAGCAATCTTTTGGGTAAATTTTCATAGTCATCGGATAATATTCCGTTTGAACTTAATCTGTTCAAACTACAATATATAAGGTTGTCTTTTCCATGGCAAATTAATCTTATATTATTTCTACTTCACATGTAATAATCCTAAACTATTTTGGTCAAATCAATCACTACTCATCTTATTACGAAGTGTCACTCGTTTGGAGGGATATATACCGACAATTCAACGAAAATAAAATATGATGAAGAGTTATTGTTCACACATTTATTAATGCTTTCTCTATTTCCCTTGAGTCGTTTCTAAAGCTATAAAGAGTGAGATTTTTTAAGTCGGGGAAGGATTTGCTGCAGCTTACAGTTGGATCTCAAATAGTGAGATCTTTGGTTGGTTGAAATTTGAAAAATTCGTAGTTACATAATAATACACCAAGAGAAATTACCTATGCATGTAAGAATTTCCGATGAAAAGAGAGACAAGGGGCATGAGATTATTGACCTTAGTTATGATGTGTACTTAAGGTTTTGGGTACAACGTCCAAAGTATTTCTTCACATAAAAGGTGTAATTGTAGTCAAGAATTTAAAATCTACCAAACAAAATCTATTATCATCATTTACACACTATATATATAATGCAATCACAGAAAAGGTTTCGTACTATATGTAAGCATCATGTTAATTTAAGGGGCCAAATAAAAATTAATAAAATATAAATATAAATGTTAAAAATACTATTTAAGTGGCAGCGTGAAATTGTCAAAGATAAAATCTGTCATGATGAACGATATTATTCTTTTGTCAAACAGCAGACTTCAATAAATCACATCTGCGCGAGAGACTGATGTTTCTACCAAAACCCCCGAATACTCAAAACTTTGATTTTTACAATAATCTGATATTATTTATATCGGTAAGAACTAAGAAGGGTATCAACCTTGTCCACACATCTTATCATTAGTAATGCGGCGAAAAACCGTAGAATTAAAAAAAAAAAAAAAAAAATCAGCTGAAAAAAAAAAAAAAAAACCAGATGGTTTTTTTTGCAGCTCGTGAAAATTTTTTTACAGCTGGGTTTTTTTTTTCAGCTGGTTTTTTTTTTTAATTCTACTATTTTTCGTCATATATCAGCTGCTGAATGGCCACCTACATTTGTGGGCAGTACCCACACAGACAGCATCGACCAAACCATGTTCCAGTATAGAAATTGATAATCATGATTTGATGATCCGAAGTCTAAAATTTAAATATATAATAATGATAACGCTAGCTATAAATGTAACATTTATATATATATATGTGTATATAAAATTTGTACTGCGGAATGGGGTCCAAGACAGATAATATATATAAAAAATTTTGTACTGCAAAATGGATCTTTCAGACATTGACCTAACCATGAATTTCATACGCAAACCATACGTAAGTTCACGAATCTCCTATACATACTGGTGAATGTTTTTAGAGATATTTAAGTTATTACATCAATATCAATTCTATAATATTTGATACATATTTTTATCTGATACATTATGATATTAAAATATGTGAGAGATGATATTAGAAGGGACTTTCATTTATCCAAAGGTACGTTTATTGTTCCAATGTGACAAATATTGGACCGCAAAGTCTAAAGTTATTTGTTCAAAAAAGTGATTAAGTCAGCTGATGACTGATTCAATGGTCTCAGATTCCAGCAAAAAAATAAAATAATGAATAAGACACAATATTTTAATATTCCCTTCTGATTTATCATTTAAATGGAGATTTTAGTCAAAGGAATAATTAACTGATCGAACATTCACTTTGAGATTAGAATTTTGTGATGTGGGTTTCAACTTTTTTATAATTTTTTATTTAACTATACTATATATAATGAAATTATAAACTCAATATGAAAACCCTATGCTACTGATGGAGGTAAATGGTGATCGATGTTGCAAGTTAAAAGTCTTAAAGTTGGACCCAAATGAAAACTATATAGCAATGAAATAAAATAGTTTTTTAAAATAAACTCTAGATATATTTTGGATATTTTATTTCTTTTCCATCTGAATTATTATAAAGTTCCCCCCACAATCAACGACTTAATATTACATGAGATCTTCGACTAATTACAGGTTGATTAAATTATAAAGGAGTCGAAAATGTGTTCACACTCCAGTGTTTGAAAAACAACCACCAAGTTTTCAAAAAAGAAAAGAAAAAGAAAGAAAATAAAAACTATCACCAATGCCATTGTGCAATCCAATTACCTAATTAATTATTCGGAAACACCTTGAAATTTGTAGTTAGGTCTCATACTTAATATAATTTATGTGTCATAGATACACAAATTACAAGAGGAACCAAAGTCAATGTCCCCATCATCATACCCCATCTACTCCACTTGGAATGTATTGAACAAGTCAACATTTTTAGGCACTAATTGCTTCTGAATTTTTCGTTCTGATACAGAAATAGAATTTTGACTTGAAAAACGGTGCCCCACGTTTAATACACTCGTAAATAAATCCAGAACTATTTACGAACAAAATAATAAATCATTTTTCTAATAATAATAATAATAATAATAATAATAATAATAATAATAATACTAATAATAATAATAATAATAATAATAATAATAATAAAAGCACTTGTATCCTTTTTACCCATAAAATATTAGCTTAGAAACCAATGAATCTTTATGTTTTCGCATCCGTGGATACAATTTGTTTAAATTTATTTCAATAAAATGATATTCAAATTTCAGAAATATAATAAACTTAAATGTTCTTCTTTCGATTGAATATTAATCTTTTAAGTTCATCCATTTATTTTATCTCATTTCTATGGTATCAAGCTGACTACATATATGAACTAGGATTATTATTTCCTCGCTGGCTTTTGGAGTTGAGAACTAGGTCAAGGTTACAATGTTAATATGGAATCACAGATCAGGACCACTGCTATATATTACAACTCCTTTATTAGTCATCTGCAGGCAGGGGCGAAACTACGCCCGTGTAGCAGGATGTGCTGGCTTCAGGGAAGACATTGGGCATCTCACATGGACCATGCCTCTTTACATATTTTTCACATATATAAATAATAAAATTGAAGAAATCAGCATGGGCTAAAACCCAGGCCTGTCCGCATATAATTTCGCCCTTGCCTGCCGGAGTTAGATAAATAACTCCGGAGACGTCGAATGTCTCTGTTGGAGAAAAGAGAACCATTTCAAAGTAAGAAAGGGGAACTAGGTTGATAATAGTAAGGTTTTAATGATGATCATTTAATTTATTGCAAGAAAGGAGAAGAAAACTTGACTTGGTCCACCCCACGACCTCTTACTAGTTATCTAAATAAGATTAAGTTATATAGTACGGGTCATATCATGTGAACCAAGAGTCTTTAAATATTTTTGAGTCACTATTCATTGACCATGTTCATCAATTTTACCAATAAAAACATGAACAAACCATGGCGGATTGTTCGCCTTCTTATTCTAAAGCTGAGACGGAAAATATTCTGAATGTTTTCAAGCTTATAGCTAAAAAATTTCAAATAAATAGATATTTTTGGGATATATGTGGTTTTTGTTTCTCTTACGCATTCCTTGAAATAAATTCTTGAAAATGAAAATATCCTTTAAAAGTATAACAAAAATTAATATATTTATTCTATAGACAAAGATGGTGCCCAAAACATTCTTTTGAGTTCAAATTTCACTTGTTAAATTCCTTCACCCACCCTATTGTATATTTGTATATAAAAATAAATATTTGAAGTTTTAACGTAAAAAAAAAAAAAAAAACCTGACAGGAAAGGAGCGAGGAATACTGCGGCTTGTTTGTGGCATCAAATCATTTATTTCGAAGAGTGAATTTAGAAAAACGATTCCTATAAACACAAAGCATCTCTTTCTTTTCTGGCTTCCACCCTTTTATACTTCGTACTAATTTTGAAGTTTCCCTCATCTCATCGTCTTTGCCTTGACAATCCATAACTACACAATGAAATGAACATGCTGAACCTCCATATTTTGCTCGAACTAACTGGCCGACGGATTTCCACCCAAGGCATCTCAGACGAGCCATGTATCCTAAAAGATTTCCACCCAAGACACCTCAGAAGGGCCATGTATCCTAAAAGAACCCAACGGTTTGAACTTTAGGATCGTAGTGAACCTGCTTCATCTGTTTACCCACGATCATTACATACCAAAATTTTAAGTCATACTGCTCCTTCGTATCTAAAGATATCTTGTATGTTAGTATCAGTTTCAAGAATCCGGGAGAGAGGAATGTCCATTTTGTTGTAGAAAACAACAGAGAACATCATAGCTTCGTGGAGTCTCTAGACGAACAGCTTTCTTTTTTATCAGCGGTGGCTTTCCATAAGATCCCCTAAAGTGATCTTACCGCAGTTTCCTGTATCCAAACGCTCGAACTGTCTGCATATCTGCAGGATGTCTTTTTCCGAGACCTTGCACATTTGTTTAAGCTTGTATATCACGTACTCGGATTTACTGCACATAACACAAGAAGGAACAAACAATTTTTTTAAATATGTGTAAAGAAAGAGTAGGATAAAACATACAGTCCGAACAAAAATATTGATTCCACGTTTAGATTACATTTCTCTGACGAGTCGAAATCCAAATGGAAGTATAACGGTACTAAATTAATGGACAGAACAGTTTTTTTAACCATAGAATTTGTATCCATCAGAAGAATTCCCTGGTGCAATTGTTATTATACAGGATAAGGGAAATTCATATATGGACATAATCAATCTCATAATCAAGATAAAGCACATCTCATCAATTAAAGAACAAAAACAATTTTCAAGAAGCCATGAACATGAAAAGATCTCAATTCCCTAAGTGAAATTCCGAAGCACATGTCCTGGGAAATGAGGTACACTGTTGGTTCTCGGGCATATATATTTAAAATGAACAAGCCACTATAATTTAGTTCTTCACAGTTTCCAGGTTCAAAATGGATACGCAGCCGCTAAACTATCACCAAGTAAACCATCTCAACATTAATATGTACACACACATGCATCAACTACAATTTCAAGTTAACTACATTACTAACAGATAATGAAGAACATACCTCACAAAACCATTGTTATCAATATCAGCAGCAAGAAATTGAGCTACCGTCATATCTTGGCCAAGCACCCACTTTGCCATCCTTCTATGCCGCTTATCGACCCTGGCCTCAGCCAAGTAAAGAAAGGCTCTAGCAACTGCAAGCGTAGACACAAGCAACCAAACCGAGGCAAAAAGTCGACCCGTCAAAGAACTAAACGCCCTGTCACCATATCCAACGGTTGTGACAGACATAACCGACAAATAGAACGAATCCAACAAATTCAGCCTCTCAACAAAATGCAAAACAGCAACCCCAATTCCAATACAAAGAACCACAACCCCCAAGGCCAATGCCACTTTCATCCGAATCCTCATCCTCCCCTTTTTCACATCAATAATATAAGATCCCGGATCATGAGATCCTCTACCCTTGATAGTCCTTAAAAGATAATTCTCTTGCAAATCAAGGACATAACTAACCATACCAGATAACAAAATATCAATAAACCCAAACCCCACAAGTACAAATGCAATGGAAAACATTTTAGTTAAAGTACTATCAGGGGTTATGTCTCCATACCCAATCGTGCACATAGTCACAATGCAAAAATATAAAGCATCAACCGCAGGATGTGTCTCAACCACCCTGAAATTATCCTTGTTGACAGAGTAAATAACCACGCCAAGAGCCAAGTACACGATCAAAAGCAGAAAACCCTGTTTCACAATCGAATATTTACCAAACTGAGGCTTCTTTATGCGCGAAGAAAGGTCAATCTCATTGATGGTAGCCATGGCAGGCGCAGTCTTGGACCTGTGTAGATTGCTTTTGGAAGCTGTACAGTTGGGATCAAGCAGCCAAGACTTTTGCTTTTCTAAATCAAGATTGAATCTTTCATCATCAAGATTGGTAACAGAAGGTTTTGGGGATGTGAGGCTTAAAGTCAATGCCTCGATAATGCTTGAAGAGGAAGTCTCCTTCAGGAGGGATGATGAAGATGAAGGGGAACCAAAGATGAGCATGTCTTTGAGTTCTTTCGAGGAAGGGGTGAGGGGCGTTGGCGGAACTGTAATTTCAGCATTTTCCGGTACGGGGCAAAGCGGTGGTGGCGGGGGCGTGGATAGTTGGGGCTTTCTGGGGCTTACATAAGGGAGGAGGGGCTCCTTTTCCATTTGTGTTGCGAAGGGAAATTGGCTTTTCAGCTAGGTGGATTGTCGCCGTGTTCCAAAGATTCCCGGTGGTTGCAGCGGCGGCGATATTGCACTTTGTGAGTGGGAACGAAATAAACAAACGGTTCCTTCTTCATGTGTTGGGATCTGTGATTCTTGGATAAGCTACATTTTAGCTATTTGGTAATGATCAACGCAAACCAGGTCGGTCGGATATACACGGTCGTAAGATTACAAATTTCATTGATTTCCTGTTATAAATGAAACGTTAAAATGTGGGATGGATCATTGATCACATCACAATCATTTTTAACTTAATGGTCAATGGATACATTTAAGTTCCACTTATTTAATATTCTTGACTCACACTTGTTTAATTTGAAGTCAGGGAATTGTTGACAATATAATCAATCAATCAAGGTTAATATGACACAGATCATGCAAAGAGTTGTGCTGTCACTATTACACACTGCCGGTCTGTAAACCGAATGGTAGTTTCGTATTCCACGAAATATCAATTCTGGCATTTATTATTAAGACATAGTGACATGGGTGTGTGTTTGGGTGGGGGTTGGAGTATGATGGGGGTGGGGGTTGAGAAAAAAGAAAAGACATGGTCAACATTTCATTTTATAAACTAAAACCTATGGATGTTCTAATCTAATGTGCCTCAATCTTATTTTATATATATATATATATATATATATATATATATATATGGGATACTTCAATTATTATAACACATGATAATTAAACTATGTAAATGCCATCATATCTATTGTAACTTCCGTAAAAATTACATATTGTTGTTACCAAGTGTGATCAGTGTAATGTTTTCTTGTTCAATGTATAACCGGCGTGTATACTGTAATTTAAAAAAAAAAGAGAAAATAAATATTCGACCCATAGACTTGAAAATACATAAATTGGTCACTCCGATGGCTTCATATCATAATGATAACGATTATATCAGGAAGCCAACTGCAATTCCCGAAAAAGATCGGAGGAAGTAGCCCACAGATCCTCAGCAAGCTTCACATTGTGAGATAGCGCCGAAGATTCCAGACAACACCCATTTCCTCCGAAAAAGTATGCTCCTGATACCTCCTGAAAGAAATCATGAGCAGTTCTTCAAAATTAGAAAGAGCCAAACAAGTTCGTGGTTCGGATACACCGCCTAGCGTTTGTGATTATTGATCTTAAACGATGCTTGACATCGAAAACCTCGAATTATTTCTTCACACTTGTACAGGCAATGAACCGACGTCTCACATTGGGTATGATCGACCAAACAGAAAACCTCATGATAGAAACAATTGATAAAGAAACTTAAGTACACAGTTAGAAAGTACGATGCTTACAGGAGGGGCAAGCGCTCCATCAACAATAGAGCGTGCACCGGTTTCAGAAGACTGAAGCAGACCCAAAAGATTCAAGACCATATAAGCCATCTGGGAAATGCACGAGGGAATTTCTCGCATGATATTGGTTTTCACGGCTCCAGGATCGATGGCACTTGAGTGTCAGGAATGCCAAAATTTATTAGAAACATTGAAAGCATATGACTTCGAGTTACGATAGTTGTCACGCTCGCGCAATGAGCATTCAATGATATAAATGATTGAGGAATTTAATTGTACAGCACGCTGTACACCATATAGTTTAATCATTACATGACTTTCTTCCACAGCCAAACATCTACAATTATCAGAGTTCTATAGATATATCCGTAGTCCATAGGAAACTCTATAACTTAACACAAAGTTTTTAAGCCTCGACTTGTAAGAACCATATGGTGCTATTACGTATCAGGTTCACAATATGCACTAAAATCATAATATCTATCATAAGCCACATCACAATACTTCAGCTAGGAAACAAAAGAAGTTTGAAATAAAACAATATTATACAACCGAATTAATAAAAATTGCTTACACTACAGAGAGGTGACGAGATTTCGCTGCCCGCGCAACTTGTCGATGAAGTTCATACGAGAAAAGTAGAAGGCACACTGTTGATCGCGAATGCTAAATCTTAGCAATGAAATTGGAAAAAAATCAAAATTAACCTGAGTTTCTAAAGAATTTGCTCACATTTAGAATACTCGTATATTTCAGCATAGGGGTAGCATCTAGATTTCATGAAACGCGTTCCTGAAACAGTTTTTCTGTCCGCCTGCATGTTCCGCACTGAACCCAAAAGAGACAATGATGCTCGCAATGGAAAAAAGAATACAATCTGTTTTGTTCAGGATGTGAGACCATCATCACAGTGAGGAGTTTTAATAAAATGGGAAGGACGTGGACATGGTATATACGGATTTTTTCAAGCAGCCAGTAAATAACTGACATGGTAATCAAAGTGGAATCAGAGGCTAAATGGCAACAGAATACCGTTAAATCACAGCTTCATATGGTGCAGGTCATAAAAAGAAACTTACCATTCCAATGTGTAAAGGATGAGACATTGACCACACGAGAAGGAACAGGGCTATTTTCCAGAAGAGGAAGTAATACATTGGTAAGACAAAATGCACCAATATAATTAATAGCCATCATCCTGAAAAGTTTAGCAATTTTAATTGTTTGCTTATTCTCAGAAACATAAAACAGCAGACAATTCTACTCTCTTCCTTCTTGGGAGTAATTTACAAGTAATCAAGCCAGTCTACTACATGTTATGTGATGCTATAACAAGGATAGGGAAATTCTCGAAGTAATAACTGATCATATCCTTCTGAGGTGATTCTACTAGAAGTTGCCAGGATTCCAGCATTATTTATCAGGAGCTGAATAGAAGGATGGATGTTTGAATCCATTAGCCAGTGTTGAATTGAGCTTTTGAATTTCATGATTGATTTTAAGGAAGATAAATCAAGCTGAAACTCTTTCAAACATGCTTCGCTGTTTTGAGTTTTGATATCAGACATAACCTGAACCATAAAACTATCAAAAAATCATTTACTATAACGTGGAATGCGCATTGCTGATGTTAAAAAGCAGGTGCATCACCTTTGACAGCAATTCAGATGACCGTCCAACTGCAAGAATGAGAATAAGTTACAATTCTTTTGAGAAAAAGGACTTCTCGTTGTATGACAATCAACATTAAAGAGGAATATTTCTAGATAAGAATCCTGGCATGGAATCATAAATTGATATTTTTAGAAGTTCAATCTTCTACCTTGCGAAAAATCGACAAAACTCTGGAATAGACTGAAATACTCAGCATTATATGATTACAATTTTCTTATAAAGGAAGAGAAAGAGAAGGTATACCGAGAACAACATAAAAGCCCTCTTTTGAGAGAGCATGCGCTGCAGCAGCACCAAGACCAGATGTGGCCTGTAAATCAATCAGTCAAAACATTATATTTGCCTCAATTCAATACTGCTTGTTGCATGGTATCAGAAACATATGCATTCACAATCGTTAAAAATCTTTATAGAAGGACAACGATGATCAATATACCCCTGTTATTACGCATATGGGGAGTCTCCTTAGAGTCGCAGCATCGGATTTGAGATCTTTGGGGGATCTACGAGAATGACTTTCGGATTTGGACAACAAAAGGGTATGGCAGAACAGACTCAAGAAAGAAAAAACGAGAGAGAGAGTCCAAAGGACTGCCATCCTCCAGAATTGCACAGTGCATATAAACTGAAAAGCCTCTGTTAGCACCCTTACCACTTTCATCCTTTGTTCTCCAAAGCTTGGAGACGAATAAGAGAAACAAATCTTTCAAGTATACCTCCGTAAACTGACTAAGCTACGAAGAATTTAACCTTCTTTTTGCGGTCACAGAGGGATATAAAATTCTGAAATTTATATCTTGTGGAGACTTTTATTTTAGACGCCATTGCTGTAGAACTATTGGTTCACATGCAAGAGAAGGAATCGTCTCTCAGCAGTACCATTGAGCAATCACTCGATCATTTCCTAGAATGCCTAAATTTGAGTCAAACGTGATATATTAAACCGTGAAATTAGTTTCAATGATTCCAATTAATTTTAAAAACTCCATACATATTCAATATATAAGCTATATTAAAATCTTATAATTTTCAAAAATAAATTTTATAAACTACATTAAATCCTATGATATTTTTAAAAAATTCTATAAAATTCTAGAGATAATAAAAAATATAAGTTATTGATGTACAAACATTATTAACAAGAGTACAAGAATAAATGTTAATAATTTTTTTTTGGTTGAATGTAAAGATTTAATAAATTTCTAATTTCATTCTCTATTATCTTTTAAATATTTCTCTCTCCTTTTACTCACCAGTAAAAATAAAAACATATTTTTGTATAAAAATTAATCAATTATGTTTTTTCATATTCAATTTTTTTTATTTTTAGTTCATTCAGGTATACATCATTTAAATCGCTAAATAACCAATTTTTAAAATTTCAAATTAAAATTTTAAGGATCGAGATATTTCAGATTGTTCTACCTCTGGTTAGAAGATTGATTGGTTGCAAGTTACGTGACCATTAATTTTTAATTCAATAATAATAAGAAAATAAATATATCATTTAATTTTTAATTAGTTGAACAAATATTGTAAAAACACATTTATTGAAAATGATAATAATTAATTAATTTATAGTCAATATATTTTTAAAAAATAAGAACATTAAACATCATTATCTTTATATTTATATCCACCAAACCGACATTTCATTAACTATTTTATTATATTTGTGCTTCTACAAAACCAAATTACAAATAAATATCTATTCCAATCGATCTATTTCAACCAACCGATGCCTGAAAAACTCAGTATCGGATCCATTTTGTCATAGTTTCACATAACACCAAAATACTGGAGGTACCATATATGCTTTTTGACAAAAAAACGACGTACATATTTCATTAATTTGATATTTCGTGAACACGTTAAGTAATATATAATGCTTAGAAACACCAAATCATCTAGGGATCAACCTAAAAGACAGAAATTCGATGCATATATACTGACCACATAATGTATTAAACCCAAAAGAATTTGGACAACTGCATGATTACCTCTTTCTAAGTCAAAACGCACAACCTAACGTGAGCGACACTGCCTTGAGAAGATGAGAAAACAGTGAGGGTAAAAGGCAGTAGTGGACCAACCCATTGTAAAACTAAACTACGTTGGCGCAGAAATAAAGTAGAAGACGAGGGGAGCACAGAGGAACACAGAGGAATCACTGAACCACATTACTTCCGCATGTGAACTCTATAGAGAAACAGTTACATCATATACTTTCTTTCTTTCTGAAACCATGACTATGAGATGGAGAATAATAGGGGCTATCACCATCCATTATTTACCTTAAAACTCAACAATTTATTCTCATTTTGAGATGATTATAAGAAATTTATTATTTTTAGTTGAGAACGATAAAAGAAAGCAAACATTGTTTTCAACAGCACCTTCCAAGTTTATTTCGATGGAGAGTCTATGTTCCGCCATCTAAAATCATGCCATTATAAGGTCGTACATTCCAACAAACTTGAGGAAAACCACTGCACATTTACTTCACATTGTATCAGGTGTTTATAGAACAGAATAATTTATGTAAGCCAGATAACAATCTCAATGTCAAGATTCCATTTTTGCGTTGACAACTGGATATAAAGCATCACCATTTTGCCCTTGTCCATCCTTGAAAAAACTTCTGCAGACACGGTTAAAGCTTGGTACTTTGCATTACTTAGTCGGGTAATGAAAGTCAATACATTTTATTGCATACAAGTCTTGAAATATGTCAATCAGGAAACATAATTTATTGCATAGAAATCACTTCATACACAATGTGAAAGCACGAGTCTATAGCTGTACAAGTTAAGAAAAGAAACCTTGTGGCCCTAAACTCTGGCATCAACTAACCTAAACAGCTAGAGAGATTTACAGATAGGAGGAAGAAATTATGTGCATGAGTTGAATCAATGAGGATTATGTAGGTAAATAAATTCACTCAACTCAAAAAGGACAGAGGGAGCACAAAAACAAAAATAAAAATCAAAGAGTGTTCCTAAGAAGTTTGAAGAGATGGCGAGTAGTTAAAGCAGGATAGACGAGAAGCCCTTATTCCTTGTTGCCAAATTTCCTAGCAATGATGGGCCGTACATCATCCACATCAACCAAAGTCTCCAAAAATGGAAGGAGTGAAATGAGGGCACAATCTGCCGGGTCATCAAACCAACTCCTAATAGGAATACCGTTATTTACCTGCAGCTTGAAGACCTGAAACCATCAGAAGCATACTGCTCAATACCAAGAACATATTTATGAAATTTTGACTATCTAACATCTAAGGAGATGCTGTAGCTGTTTCAAATTTCAATAGTGCTGATCATGATACAGACATAACAAACGTACTTGTATGATATCAAGGATACAAGCGTGGCAGAACAATCTCATTCAGTAAAAAAAAAATTAGGATTCCACTACCATAAATAGGAAATTGTAGAATTTTATAGAATTAAACCTCCACTGATCCAGCCAAGTAACTTCTAGGAGAAACAGACTGGGAAGAGGGGGAGAAGAAGGTGGTGGTGGTGGGTGGTTGATCGGGGGTGGTGTGGGGGTGGTGTTACTCGAGGATCAGATCATGTTTTGTCTTAGGAGTGGCGTAAAAATAGTATCAACATGTACAAGACAATAGTAATTGCTCGTACTTCCAATTTACTCTGGTTGTTGGTTTATTGCACTTCTATCTGAACAAATATATTTTCGGTTTACCCTCAACCAAAGTATGTTAACTACTATTAACTTATCTGGGACTTATAATTATCTAGGAGGATGTTGGATGCTGTATTGGGATAAGACTTGATGCTACTTAGGCGGAGTGCAGTACCTGAGTGGAGCACCCAATTAATCATCTAGGAGGATATCAGGATGCTAAACTTAGGATAAGCCTTGATGCTACCTAGGAGGATTGCACTATGTAGTAGAGCACCCAATGTCCTCACAGATAATTAATGCAAAGGAGTATTGATTAACCAATTTACATCTATATTATTAGTTGCTTAATACGGGAAAGATCCTAGGTGACAAGTTTAAACTTTGTAATAAAAATTTGCTTATTAATCAAATTTCAAGGTTAGAACTGAAACAAAATCAGGCAACGTTTGCAACAACAGACGCCAATAAATAAATGTAGCACTAGGAATACAGTTTCTACCTGTGGGGAGTTATCAATTATGGCAACCTTTGCAAGATCAACACCTAAAACAGTCAGGTCCTTCACATAAATTCCCTCTAAAATGATGCATGATTCCCGATATGCCCGTTTTGATAGAAGCTTTCCTTCTGGATCCAGAATATCTAGGAGTTGTTTCGCATAGATACTTTGGCTAGCAGTGAATACCATGATATCGAACAACTCTGCTACTCTTTCCAGAAAAACATTGAGGTGAGGCCTTTTTTTCACATACACGGTATGCTCTTTCATGTTGAAGAAAACAGTAAATGTGAAGTCTGCATCATCGCAATAATCCAATGTGGAATGCACAAGTGTTTCTGTACACATCAAAGGAAATTTTCTTAAATTTAAATTTTATAAAAAAAACCAAGAAGACAATAGAAACTGATTGATTCCTCCTGGATGTAACTCAAGCAAAAAAATTCCCGGCCAACTTTTAGAGCACTCAATAAATCAAAGAAACACAAACAATTTAACTGAGTGATTACATAAGATTGACTCATTCTCCATAGTCAAGAGCGTGAATATGCACATCGGCTATTCACATTAAACTATAAATGTACCCAACAAAGGTTGCACAAATGTACGAAACTTTCAAAAGTATAAAACTCATGTAAAGCTGCATTAAGTGATCAGGGTTCTATGCTTATAAATATTAATATTAAGATAACATAATTACCATCCAAGTCAAGTACTAAAGTGATCCGCCTGGTATCCTTTGTGACAGATGAATTACATAAAGACTCATCTAGCTGGCCTGGTATATTTCTGATATATAACTGTGGATCAAAGCACTCATGATCTGGGTCATGACATGTATCTATGTCAGCCTCCAGATCACAAGGTCTTAATTGATGGATAACATTGGATAAATTTGAATTTTCTGCGTCTAAGATAGCTTCTCCTGATGTTGTGCTATCATGGTTCCGTCCAGCATCAAAAGTCTCCTCTAAAACAGGTAATATCCTATAGTCTTCAGCCACATCCGGAAGTAGACTAGACTCTTTGCATTTGTAATCAAGCCAGGATATAGTGTGTGTTTTATCATCGTACACTGAATTGCATTCAACATGCGGACCAGGAAAATTGATCTCAGAATCATATAATTCTGAAGCATTGCATGCTTGAGATTCACATTGGTTTCTGCTGCTAGCATCACCACTTTCTTTGCTATCTAACTGTGGCACATAAAGATGGTCAATTCCTGCAGAGCAGTGAGATGCGTAAGATATGATACTGATTTAACTTCATGCTCCTCAATTGTAAAGAATGATAAAAACTACAGTGTAAACCTTCATCGCTGTGGAAATCTAAAGACTCTAGTATGGAAGAAAAAATCGTATCCACATTTGAAGTGCTGAGGGGTGTTTTAGTATCCTGCACATATTTCATGCAACAAATTAAGTATGGGTCTAGTATATCAGCAAATTCTTTATGTGATTTTCATGAATAAGGCTCGGGGAGTATTTCTCAGAATCTTGTATCAAATCTCTAGAGTAATGAAAACTGCAAAAAGTATGGTGACAAATGGAATTATATGCTGATTAGTAGAACAAAGAATGTGTTTACCAAATTATCTGCAGCTAAAGAATCAGTTTCATTAAATTGCTGCTTCTGCAAAAAATGCTCTACATCAAAAAATTCATCATGGTTGGTCTCAGGCCCTGCAATTTCCCAATCATATACTTTATCACAAAGTGAAGCTGCATGATAAACCGATGTGGATCAAGATATATCATGACTTAGCAGTAGTAATATCAGCAGGGGATAGCATCTTAAAGGAGGTACACAATCCACAAGTATCGAGTAGAGAAAAGAAATGGAAGAACCACCAAGGAAAGTAAAATAACTTGGTGCCCTGTAAATAAACCTTTCAATCTTCACCACCTATGCCCCATAAATCTTAGTGAAGTGATACAGATACAGACATCCAGACATGAGTATGGTATGAGGTATCAGAATGGCTATGGTCTAAATTGGGGAGACATTTGTCAACTTTTTCTTGCCTGTTCCCTTGTTAACTAATTTTAGCTAGGCACATTTTAAAATCATTCTTACACCACATGATTATTCATGAACTACAGAACAAGATTAGTTCCAACCTGAAAAGGAGCTAGCAAATGATATTACAGCTTGTCTGGAAATATGAGGTCCTGGTACCCGACCCACATCCCCATAGAGAGACAAAGATCAAATGAAAAGCAATAACAAGTTTGGCACTGGCAGTGGATGAAGGTCCAAACCCAATACAGTCTATTGCGGATGAAAAATCAGGACATGCTCATGCTTACCATGAAAACTATTCTGAATATAAGTTCCAACTTCTTCCACATTTTGAGATACCCTGGCATGAGAAAGAGGATTCTTGGATATCACACATGACTTCCGACAGATATGGAGACTATTGTTTTCAGTTAAACTGCCTGTGGTAGACTTGGTTTTCATTCTTAATGATGGCATTTGATCTGTATTTATGATTAGTATAACAATACTGAAGGAAAATCATCAGTAGGGAAACACACTCTCTCAGTTCATCAGAATCACCGAAGACTGCGAGGGGAACAAACACTTTCATATACAATCAGATCAGCAACAAGTGGCTGCAAGCAAAACACTAGTTTCCATTAACAGATGTTTCACAATATAACCCAGATAATAAAGCAGTTGACAGAGAACAGAATAATCAAGAATGCTTCCCTAAGGCAGAGTACAAATATAAAAATAGATTTAGGAGGTTCCATATAAAACCAGGTTTATGAGACTATAAACATAAAAAAGGAACAGTAGATAATGGATACAAAAGAAAACATAGGGTTAGAAGTTAAGTAACTCATATAGTATCATTTCATGGTTCAGCTAACTGTATTTACTGAGAAAAAATATGAGATTGCCCTACTCTAATATGGAACGTGAGAAAATCTCTACCTATAATCTTACCCACACATTGGATTGTGTGACAAGTATCAATGGCATTCAAAGACTACATAAAAGACTCCAGTAACAAGTTTAACAGAACTCGTTACATATGGTCCAGCTAGGTGGTCCATTGTATAAAATCTCACTGATACCCTGAGATAGGGCATAATAAAATGGTATCAGTTATGGTATCAACAGAAACATCAGGGACTAAAACTCAGGAAGTGATATATGCATAGGAGACCACCTTTTTAACCTGGGATATAATACTACATGTGATAGAGCGAACTCTTGAAAGCATAGAAACCACATCTAGAGTACTGGTGCTAGTAGACTGATATGTATGGTCACGAGGAATAGCTTCGTGTACCGAAAGAATCTGACAACAATATCCTGCTCGAACTCAGATCACGTGGGAAAATATTAAATTATTAAGGATTTTTAATACTACACATAAGGCTTCTCTAGTTGTTCGGATTAACTGTTTTTGTAACAGATAATGAAGGTGTTACCCATGGGAGCCTATAGGGTACACTATCGATTGTGCATGTCAACAGGTCCATGAGTGACCTCATAAGGCTTTAGAATCCTTATGGCTAAGACATGACTTGTAACTAAATCTCCAAACCATCAGCAAAATTCAGAATGAAAAGGAGAAAAACAAGGAAGAATATTGTGTCAGCTGCATTGGCATGCAACCTGCAGCTCTTCAAAACATGCCAGGTAAACATTTAGATACATTCAAAAATTAACTCACGCCAGGAAAAAAATTAACTCATCCCAACCATGACAAAATTGTTTGATATAGTAGATGGCCATTTCAGCATTGCAAACTTGTGGATCACTCACACACAATTTACACTGTCAAAACAGAATACTAATTACTCCTGTCATTAGCTGAAGACAAATGAAGAGATCTCTATGTTGACTACAGTCAAATCAAACAGACACCCTAGAGGCTAGACGAATTTCATTTACCCAAACGTAGCAGATCTGAAGGACATCATAGTATTACATAAAGGTTTACAAACAAAAAGGTCTGCCAATTACATACGTACACCCAATCAATAAAGGTTACAAACAAAGAGGTCTGCCAAGTACATATGCTTTCACCCAGTCGGGACAATATCTGTGACTCGAATAAGTAACACATTCTCAGTGTAAATCAAGAAAACACAACTACATATCTAGTCGGATACCAAAAGTTTTGCCAGAAAGCATTAGAATCTGAAGCAGAGAAGTAAATCTTCAAGTTCCTTCCAAGAAAACCAAAATTACTCAAGAAACCCCCCTATCCGAGTCGAGCACTTTATTCACAGAGAATAAGTTTAAAACTAATAACAGAATGAGAAATTAAATGCATCTCTATTCCGGTGACAAAATCCTGAAAGGACAAGATGTTGACAAATCAGAATTTTTCTTCCCCATAAACCCCAAATTATCGAGAAAGCCCAAGAAAATGGAAGTCAACTCATCCGAACACTTCCACCATAACAAAAATTAAGTCAACAGAACAGCGACAACGTAGAAACAAACGATTCAGACAGTTACTCCACAATCAAAACCGAGGCAACTAAAACATTGTCAGCATACAGGAATTCAACACTCGGGACACAGAATTGAATGATCGCGGTATCATCACACACAAAAGTCTTTTCACTTTACTTGTGTATGTGCAACTAAAATTATCTGACGAACAGCCAGACAGAACATTCGTTAGCACAATCAGAGTTTGATATTGTTTCCATGTTTACCTGTGGAAAACCAAGCCTCCTCCCCTCTCTCACTCTAACGACGCGCTTTCCCTCACTAGAATTTGGTCGGCATGTGGCTATTTATACGCCAAGTTGCGTGCTGATAAGAAAAACATGCTACCGTGTTAATCTACAACTACACCTGATAAAAAGTTGCATCCATGATTATTATTAAATTTTTTTAAAAAAAAAATTAAGTTCATGCGTTCTACTTGATTAGTTTTAAAAAGTAATATAAAATTTGGGTAATTTTAAAGATTTTAGATTTGACACGTGTTCTATAAGTACACCTATTATCATATTAATCTATAACTATGCCCATAAAACGTTGCATCCATGCATGATTATTATTAAATTTTTTTTAAAAAATAGAGTTCATATCTAATGTTCTACTTGATTTGTTTAAAAAGAATATTACAAAATTTGGGTGATTGTAAAGATTTTAAATTTCGGGCGTATTGGATAAGTACACCTATTGTCGTGTTAATCTACAATTACACCTTGTACCTTGGCATGATTCTTATTTATTTTTTTTAAAAAAAAGAATTCATGTATAATTGTTCTACTTGATTAATTTTAAAAAGTACTAGAAATTTGGGTGATTATAAATATTTCAGATTTGGCGCGTGCTGGATAAATACACCTACTATCATATTAATCTGCAACTACATTTATAAAAAATTGCATCCATGCATGACTATTATTAATTTTTTTTTTTTTTTAAAAAAAATAGAGTTCATGTATAATTGTTCTACTTGATTAATTTAAAAAAATACTACAAAATTTGGGAGATTCTAAGATTTCAAATTTGGCACGTGCTGGATAAGTACACTTACTGTCGTGTTAATATACAACTACACCCGTAAAAGTTGCACCTTGGCATTATTATTATTAATATTTTTTAAAAAATATGTTCATGTATAATTGCTCTACTTGATTAGTTTTAAAAAAATACTACAAAATTTTGGTGATTCTAAATATTTCAGATTTGGCGCGTGGTTAATCTACAACACTTATAAAAAGTTGCACATTGGCATGATTATTATTAATTTCTTTTTTTATAAAAATAAGTTCGCATATAATTGTTCTAGTTGATTAGTTTAAAAAAATACTCCAAAATTTGGGTGATTCTAAAGATTTCAGATTTGGCACGTGCGGGATAAGTACACCTACTATCGTGCTAATCTACAACCACACCTATAAAATGTTGCACTCGGGCATGATTATTATTAAAAAAATTTTAAAAATAGAGTCCATGTATAATTGTTACTTGATTAGTTTTAAAAAAATACTACAAAATTTTGGTGATTCTAAATATTTCAGATTTGGCGCGTGGTTAATCTACAACACTTATAAAAAGTTGCACATTGGCATGATTATTATTAATTTCTTTTTTTATAAAAATAAGTTCGCATATAATTGTTCTAGTTGATTAGTTTAAAAAAATACTCCAAAATTTGGGTGATTCTAAAGATTTCAGATTTGGCACGTGCGGGATAAGTACACCTACTATCGTGCTAATCTACAACCACACCTATAAAATGTTGCACTCGGGCATGATTATTATTAAAAAAATTTTAAAAATAGAGTCCATGTATAATTGTTACTTGATTAGTTTTAAAAAAATACTACGAAATTTGGGTGATTCGACATATTTGAGAACACATTTTAATGTTGGTATGAACCTTTTAAAAAATACAAATACAATAATTATTCGTGATTATAATAGTACGATGGAACTGTCGGTATTCGTGACAAAACTTGGGGATTGACCCGATATTGACTTGTGTCGAAGCGCGAATATCTATAAGTAGTTAATAGCTATTGAATGTTAATGTCACTTGTCTCAAACATGTTATTTTTATGATCCTACAAGATCGACTATAAATTTAAATCTATAGAACATGATTTTAGCAAACCATCAGTAGTTTTTGAGTTATTTTCATACATTTTCAAATAAAAAATATCTACACACAAAACAAAATAATAAAACTAATATCACTTATTATTATTATAGATACTTTGTCTCTCATAGTTATTCAAAAAAAATAATAGAAGGTTTATTGAAAAAAATACATAAAGTGACATTCTGTAAAAGATACATACTGGAACAATATTGAAATAAATGTGTGATTTTATTTATTAGAGTATATGTTCGTGTAAGGGGGGCCGTCATAGTACCATGAGAGCCAATCGCAGGTGATTTTAAACCGTGCCTACTGGTCTTTATAGTGAAGGCTGGGATGCAACTTTGAGGTTGACCGTTAATAGAGTGCCACCAGGACACTTGATATTCGTAAGCATGGCGTACATACCAATTGAGCTAAGAGTATTATACCAAAAAAATAAAACACATAGTAGAGGTGCAGAAGATATATCGCTGAACACAAGGTTTTGTCGCGACCCTCCTAGTATATACGTATTCAAATTATATCATATCTGATACCATATGAGGCATGGTCCTCGGTATCGGAGGGAAGTTCATGTGCAAATTTAAAACGAGGGATTTTATTTTTGAAAAATTTTGGTCTCATGCATATTTAAATCTAATTTAAAACATGCAAACATGTGGATTCAATAAGTCTATATATCAACATATATAAAGTTACATTGGGATGATCGATCGCGAGAGCTATGCGGTCCGTGGTTGCCAGCCATGGACCTGGGTCCAATCCTAGGGGTAATGCAATATGCAATGCAATTCTATTACAAAGCTTTCCGGTTTTACAGATCTTCGGTCTTCAATATCTTGATTGTCATCGTCCACCGTCTTCGGATGTCCTCCCACTAAATCTAGTAGTTTACATTTAAATTTACTATGACAAATAAGGGATCCATTTATCAAGGGGTGGGAACGGGCCACAAACAGGCCCACTTTAAAAGATAATCAAATATATAAAAACCAAAATCAAATAAAACCTATTGCATACACCTAACACATTGGGCACGGCTCTCGATCACCCCAATCATGCAATTAATCTAATTAACATGCATAATTTAAATAATCTAATTATTTATCGTAAAATCATATTCTAATTACGAAATCGTATTTTATAATAAAATCGTATTTTGCCGATAAAACAAATTTTAATCAACAAAATCATATTTTATTACAAAATCATATTTCATAATTAAAATCACATTTTACTAATTTTAATTGTATCAAATTGGGTTTAAAACAATTTTAGGCCCAAAAACTTAAAAAATTTCAAAATCGATCAAAACCGAGCCCGACAGCGTGTACCGGCCCGAAAACTTCACGGGCTGCCCGGGACAGGCCCAGTACTCTGCCCAGAGATTTATACACTATTATCTCCTCAGATAGCATAGGATATCCACGCATGTCTGCGAGCGGTGAATCCTCGACAACGATGCATCGAATCCTACATGCATCGGGGTCTCACCCAATCCCGACGCCTTATGACCCCAAGTGAGTCGGCAAACGGGTCAAAGTGAGACGCCTATCATGTAGAGTCTCAATGACGTTTCGAGTCGTGAGGACTAATCAGTACAACCAAGACCTCGGACTTATCCACTTGACAAATGGTAACCACTTGGAAAGTCCGAACGAGGGTAGTTCGATAGATCACCAGGTCACTATCTATCTGCATGCTCAGAACATCACAATGTTCCCTACCAATGAAACCTGATACTTCGCATCGCAGATACTAGTATCGAACTCGGGCGGCCTTATCCTCATTTTGACGGCCCAATCGACTAGGAACATGTTCAGAATGCACAGTGACTATTATATGTGTTTCATGATAGCCGTCATACCCACTATCACATCTAACATACACTTGAGTGCATTCTAGGTCTTTACTCAACGCAATTGTAAATCATTACACACATAATGAAAGTAAAGAACGCCATATGGATAAATGCGAATATCATATATAAATATTGTCATATACAAGAGTCTATAAACCCACACGCCACAAGTTGGCTAGTTGGGCATCTACTCTAACATTTAAAACATCAAATCCTTTAGATCTACACACACAAATTAATATTGCTTGAAAGATGCATCAAGGATGCTTTGTACTTGCCTTTCTTTGTAAGAACTTACAACCAAGAAGTGATGTAGGCTTTGAGGAAGACAAGGAACACCACACCAAGCCAAGGGGAAGCCTTGAGCCACCACCAAAAATGGAGAGGCAATGGGGAGAGGGAGGTGTGCACTAAGGAATGTGGGGAGGGAGGCTTGCACTTGGGTTTTGGGGAGGGAATTTTTTTAGCGTGTACTTGTAAGGGTGTGGTAGGTTAGTGAGGGTAATTTAGGGATAATTAGGTAGATTAGTGAGGGTAATTTAGGGATAATTAGGTAGATTAGTGGCAATAGTTGTTTTTAAGGAGGAGTACTCAAAGTTGCTATTTAAATTGATCAAAAGTGCTACTCCTCCATACTTAGAAAATTTGAATGAAAGTTGGGTGAAATGAACTCCCCTCCTAGCCTATTATTTTCGAAAATGTGGGGTTGAAATAAGGTAAGAAGATTTGATTTTTAAAATGATGTGTGTGTAAAACTTGTCATTTTAGTAGCAAAAATTCTACTCATTTAAAAGAAGAAAATCCTTAATCCCTCAATTTACAAAATTCTTTAAAACGACTTTGAAATAAATTTTTGATTGAAAACCTCAATACCTCGGTGTCCCCGTCGTCTTCCTTCCAGCCTTGCATCATCTAAATACAAACTCTAAGAGGACTCGAATTCCAAGTCAAATAAATCATAAGGAAATGATCATGCAAATAATTAAATAAAACGATAAGGCATGCGATTTAGGTAGAAAAATTCCTAGGCGTCACAGTGCAGTGCACTTAATTAAGGAAACATGGAGATATCCAAACTGGAACAGTGAGGGGACGCCCAAGCTGGTCGAGTTGAAGATATCTTTGCTGATACAGTAAGGGGACGCCCGAGCTGGAACAACACTGTCTTTACCAGGTCGAAGAAGATTTCAAGCTGGTCAACCAGATTGGTAAAGCAGAAGAGCAGTTCAAGCGCAGAATCAAGAAGAGTTGAAGTGCAAAGGATGAAGCGCAGAGTTGCTCAAGTGCAGCGCACAAGGACAATGATTGAGTGCGGAGCCAGGTCCAAGCGCAGTGATCGAGTGCAGATCCGATCACCAGCGTGGTACGCTATACCTCACTGAACGACCAGTTGAAGGACCAGCTGGAAGGTCATCCAGGACAAGAGAGCTGTTTCAACGAGAAGAGAGACTAGATCGAGGTGCCCACCTTGGGCGAGGAAGAATCTGCATGTTGGTGGGGCACTCGAGTAGTCTTCATAAAACCAAGATGGTTCACCTAAGAAAACCAGCTTAGGGAACAGCTCAAATGAAGTATCTGCTCGATATAGAGATCAGATTAGAAACCAGCTGGTTAAAGACAAACCAGCTGGATAAGCTGATCAAGAGCTGATCCAAGAAGAAGAGAATCTATCTAGCAAAGTCATGAACAATCATAAAATGGGGAAGAACTTTGCTAGATAGAGAAACTCGAAGCTCTGAAGATGATGAAGATCAGCTCAGGAGCGGTTGCAAACGAGAAGAGAAGAAGAGATCTTTGAAGAAGCAACCAGCTCGAACAAGACCAGCTAAGTGCAGAACAGAATTGATGAACAAGCTGGTTAAGGTCAAACCAGCTCAGATGACATGACAGATGCTATCAAATCTACGAGCAAGGAGATTTGAATACAATGCTATACGACAAACATTGTTTAGTATTCAAATAGACTTGCTTGTAATGTCTTATCAAAACAGTGCTCACGTGCTTAAAGTGAAGAAAAGCCTGCAACACATTTATTGACAAAGGACGCAAAGTACAACAGTGTCAGAAGACCTTTTAACGTCTACTAATTTGTGTCCAAAGGGAAAATCTCTACGACAGGCTATAAAACAGAGCACAAGCAGCTGAACATAGGAGAGCTGAGAAGAGCGAAGTCGTAACAGTGTTGTCCAAACCTAAATGTAAACATCTGAAGAAGACACAACACTGAAACTGGGAAGACAATGAACAATCAGCTCATATAGGAGCACTTCCTAGGGTGTGAGAATACATTTGAGAGAGAGCATATACTGTATATTTCTCACACACAGATTCACTCACAAATGAGAGCTGAGAGCTTAACAGAATAGTGAGTGAATCAAATCAAACGACTTTCATTGTAGTCTTTGGACAGAGACGTTAAAAAAGTCTAGTTGTCTTTCGCACTGAGACGTTAAAGAAGTGTGTGTAGTATTTGGACAGAGACGTTAAACAAGTCCTTGTAGCCTTTGTCACTGAGGCGTAAAAGAAGTGAGTTAAACACACGCAGCTTGCGGGCTGATGTGCAGTGGTGTGGCTAGGAGTTCTTGCGGCTGCGGGTCGTAGGAGTGGGTTGCAGCGGGGGCGTTGTAATCAAAGTCTTCTAGTGGATCATTCCCGTTGCGGAAGAAGGGGAGACGTAGGAAATTGAGCTCCGAACTTCCATAAACAAATCAGCGTATCTTTCTTTACTGATTTCAGTATTTTCATATTCACGCATTGCATATTTGTCAAACACATAAAACTGTTTAATTGAGCTTTCGAATTTAGAGTGCAGTTTGAGTTATTTCCGCATGATTTTTGTTCATTACTCAATCTGTATCTCGGTGCACAAGTATTCAAGAATACTGAGCTATTGCAGCTCAAGATAAGTTAACCAGATCGTTCGGCTGTGTGTCGAGCTGGTTTCAGCATCCAGCTGGAACCAGCATGTTGAGCGCTTGCTTTATATCAAGCTGGTTTCAATAACTAGCTGGAACCAGTTTGGTTATCGCAACCCGGCTTCAATGCCTTGCTGAATCATACGTCTTATCATTCGATCTGGTTACACCCTCTAAGTGCCGATTGTTGTCAAAATAACAAGTATATAGAGGGTTAAATCGATCCCAACATCCTTAATTGCTCCAAATGAACTCTTCAATTTTATGTTAATAGGAAATTATTATTTCTCTATAATTTTCTTAATTTAGAGAGAATTAAAGTGTGAGTATCGCAACCCGGCTTCAATGCCTTGCTGAATCATACGTCTTATCATTCGATCTGGTTACACCCTCTAAGTGCCGATTGTTAGTCAAAATTAACAAGTATATAGAGGGTTAAATCGATCCCAACATCCTTAATTGCTCCAAATGAACTCTTCAATTTTATGTTAATAGGAAATTATTATTTCTCTATAATTTTCTTAATTTAGAGAGAATTAAAGTGTGAGAGAATTTGTATATTTTTGTGTGTATTACAATGAAGATTACAAGCCTATTTACAGGCAAATGAAATGATTAAAATAATAAAAAAATCTAATCACTTCATTTGATGTTTAGACATCCAACAACTAACATGTTCGGGTGTAGTATTATTTATCTCGTATCAGCCAAATGCTTACATATTTATTTTACATAAATCAAATATTTAATTATTTATCTTATATCAATCAAATCATTAATATAAAATTATAATATTGTCACTCATCTTCCATTTGTTATAATATTTTATTAATTTTTACTAATGTTAAAATATAACTAATACTTTATCCTAAATTTAATCAATCAAACCAAACATACTGCTCTTATTAAATATTATTCTCTATCAAACTCAATCTTTTTATGATCATGCCATTATTGTTAATCATATTCTACCATATTCTATCGAACGAGACAAACGATGCCTGATCAAACATTATTCTATATCCAAACCAATCATTTTATTGTTACAACATTTATTATTAATCTTATCCTAGCATACCCGGACAATATATTTTATCTGAAAAGATATATATTTAAATCAGATAACTTAGTTTATCAAGAATAGCTATCTATCTTATTAAGAACAATCTGATTTCTATCTTATTAACATGATCACATCCGAAAGGTCTTTTATCCGGAAGGTGATAATTGGACAAAATCTATGAAATGGCTATTACTGGACCAAGTTTTATTCAACTGTAACCACCAAAAATTTTGCACCTAGATTCGATATTTGAAAAGCAAACCATCAGCATAGTGTAACAACTCTTTTGACCAATTCTGATTATCACATGATTATAAAAACGTGGCCATTAAGGACATAATGAACGACTAACCTGTCACCTCCAATAAACCACTATAAACTCAAATTCAGCTCAAGGAAAGCCACACTACAAAACATCACAACCCTCAGAAAATTAGAGCTTGAGAGCTGCTGAATTTGCTGTCAAATTCCATAATTGAAGTGCAGTACAAGATTCTGCCTAAGTTCTTCACAAGATTCGTTATGTTTTTATTTTGAAACTATCATTCGAGCATATCTGTTCATGTCAACTAGCGGTTAAATTCCTCGTTCTAGTGAATGAGCACTTGCTTATATTTGTTCTGTGTTTAGCCTATCGAACTGTCGCTAATATAAAAATACAAAATTCTAAATTATGAATCGTAATGATTAAAGCGTCACACAGTTATAAGGGTAAAAATTAGGGACTAATCAATAAACCATAAAAAATGAAATGAAAAATTAATGCTACTTGTTCTCTGCTATACTTAGTTGTTCATGTTTCCTAATTAGGTGAATAATTATATGTATATCTTATTATGTTCGAATGGTTCCACACTTGCTGAATGTTTCCCAAACATTTACCCCTTACTTTCACTCCTACAGATAGAAGAAAAAGAACAAGCTATGTTATGGGGTTGGTGAAAAAGTGTTGATGTACATTTTTTTCCTCTTCTACATAAATATGTATGAAGTTTTAAAACAATATTTATTTATGTAATAGATTCGTATTTGATCTATAATACGAGACTTAAGGTTTTTACAATGAGTTATTGTTAAACACCATCGATCTTGCTACATGACATTTAAATGATATCAGAGCTGATCTCTCTTCGTACGGTGTGGTTCGTGAAAGAACCGAGTGGAAGATGGTGGGCATGTGGCACTCATGACTCATAAGAGGTTGGAGAGTGATTGCTGGTGCCAAGAAATTGTACGGATAATGAGCGGCTCCTGGCAGAGTTCTAGATGATGAGGAACATGAATGAATAAATCATACTCTGTGATGAAAGAGATTCCAAGACCGGGCAGAGATGTGCCTATGAGTTGAGGAGGCTTATAAGATTTTAATTGTAGCACTCATAACAACAAGATCCATTTTTTTATAGTTCATTAATTAAGATCTTCAAGGTTAAATATGTTTGACATGCGGCAATTATGAGATCGGTGACCCCTAAAATGTTTCTTAGGTTGCATGTGAGTGACAACAAACATGTTGGAAAGAACAATATTGGTACAGTGGACACAATATTCAAATATGGGATGCTACAATATATTGATGTGGTATTAATTTATTTTTATTTGAAGGACATTGATCTAGTCATGATTCCAAATTAGGTTTGCAGGAGCAATCGAATTCAATCTGATGGATCTGTTTTGACAGATCCTGATTAAGTTTTGAATTACACAAAACCTGTTATTGTGTTTCTAACAATTCCACTTAAGTGTGCAGATTTTAGGAACGAAGAAGATGATGAACAGTAGCAGAAGTTTGTCCTAGCCGATGGTTCACGAATATAAGTTCAGCAGTTATGATGAACAGTAGCAGAAGTTTGTCCAGCCGATGGTTCACAATATAAGTTCAGCAGTTGGTTTGGTGCATTCATTTAGTCGGCAGATGGATTAGCAATGGAGACGTCCAAAGTTAAGTTAGGTGTTCGAAATCAGGCGGAGGCCAAGTTGAACCAGCTGGAGCATAGTGGATCAGCTGGAACGATAAGAACCAGCTGCAAGCGCTAGAAGAAGAAGATGGATCAGCTGGTACATCAAAAGAGAACCAGCTGGAACATCTAAATGGACCATCGATGATGATGTAATCGGTGACGACATCATGTTCAGCAGATGAAGAAAGATCAGCTGGTGCGAGAGGACCAGCTGGAACAGAAGCTAAGAAGAGTCGCAAGTTGGAGTTGGAAAGATAAAGATCAGCTGGAGCGCTAAGAGATGATGTCATCAGCAGTGACATCACAATCAGCAGGAAGCTAATGTCCACCAGCAGATGATATTTGAAGTTGCCGATTGCAAAACGATGTCGCTTGAATAAGTTGGAACGACAGCGTTTTGCATTCGCGATAAGAATCAGCAGGAAGATTTTGCGATGGCAATGACCAGCAGGCGCAAGAATTTGGTGGATAGCGTGTTTTGCTAAGGATTGCAAAACGACAGCGCTTGATTTAAGTGAAACGACGGCGTCTTGGACTTACAAAGAACCAGCAGGTACTTCTTCTAATAATGACCAGCAGGCAGCTACAGTACATCCAGTCGAGAGCAACAGCGTTATATTCAATCAGTCAAGGATGCATAGCAAACGATGTCGTTTGAATAAGTTGATACGACATCGTTTGATCTAACCAGTCGTTGGGAAATCCAGTCGCAAGATTTTCACGACCAACGACTGGACAACCAGCTACAAGCACATCCAGACGCAATCAACAGTACATTCAGACGAGAGCTACAGTAGACCAGCTATTGATATGCATCCAGTCGCAAAGATCCAGACGCAACGATAATTTCAGCAGCAGCGCAAAGAAGAGTGAAGTCTGGACAGTTGCGAAGAATAAATGACACTCAGCTGTTGGGATGCAATCAACACTCAAAATGGAAAGAATCAATGGCTGAGATTAAGTCGTGCAAATTGCCTCAATTCAAGGGAACAAGATTTATACTATTCTGGGAAATAGTACAATATACAGAGGAGCGTGCACGGATATGGAAAGAAGATGACGAATTAGCCTTGACAAGCGCAAAAAAGATTTGGAATTTATCTAACGGCTATATTCGAACAGAGGGTATTTATAGAAGAAGATGGAAGAAGGTTGACGAGTGTGAAAAGGCCGACGATTGATGATTGTTGTTGCAAATAAAAGAGAAAATCAAAAGGAGACAACAACGAAAGGGAAGAACATAGGAAGATGAAGCAGTCGACAATCATTCTTCAGAGGAGCTTATTGTGTCGACTGCTGAATCTGTATTAGCTCGTTTAGGAGCATTTCCCTAGTGTGTGAGATGTATCTTTTGAGAGTTGTGCGTACACTGTAATTCTCACACACAGAGATTCATTCACATTCATTATATAGTGAATGAATCTCAAAACCTTTCCAACACAGGTCCCGTCCAAGCACGATGACGTAAAACTCATGTGTATGTAGTTAGTCACACAGTTGCGGCTGGTGTGTATTGTTGAGTCTAGGAGTCCATACAGGTGCTGCTTATGTGGGTGGGTGTTTGCAGATGATTGCATATGTTGATATGTTCACATTATTCCCGCATGTGCATACACGCAACTGCATCCCTTTTCAGCCATTGTTGCCGTCTTTGTTGCTATGTTTTCTTACCAGGATGCGAGGCCGAGCGGCGATACCGCACTCTCATTCCCCTGCTGGGTTGAATTAGCCCCTATGCGCCGAGTGGCTAACTACCACAGTTCATAGGTTGAGCAACAGCAAGGGAGTTATTTATTGCATCTGGTATTCGGGTGTTGTGTCCTGGCGAGTGACTAACTACCACACTTGGAATACACCCTGTGGCCACTGTCTGATCCATCCCGTTGAACTGTTGTTTCCTTTCTCATGCATAGCATCTGCATTTTATTCCTTGCTGTTTATTGCTGTTTTATAGTTGCTCTCCGTACTGGGGTTTGACCCCATGTCCCTCCGGGGCTTGGTTTGTTTCTTTAGCATATATATAAATATGTATCAGTTAGCCAGGGGGATGCCCTGTGCTTTGTTGTTGTACCCATAGGGGAGTTTGATACATGTTGTATTTATGTATGCTTTGTTGTTGTTTGTTTTGAACTGGTAAACTTATTTTAAGTATTGTTCTATTTTAAATTATACATTTTAAAACCGTTGGGCCTAAAAGCGAAAATTTTACCCACTTTTTGATAGCTTCCGCATGTGTTTATCTGTTGAGAGCACGAGGCCTGACAGTTCAGACCAGTTTAATACATTGAATCCCGAGGATAAATATCTGAGTAGGTCAAAAGTGTCACACTTAGACCGGATCATGATTAGTCAGATAACATGTAATCGATTATTGTCAGATTTATATCGGATCATGATTAGCCAGATAACGTGTGTTTTATAGCTGTAAAACACATACCGAATCATGTTTGGTCAGATAGCGCGCATGCAATCGATTTCATACTTCTATGTTAGAATTGGAAGAGAAAAGAACTGATTTTTGTATTTCTCAATCAATCAAAATGAATTACAGTAACTTGAGGAGTATTTATACGAAGGCAAAAGAGAAGAGCAAAAACGTGTTATAAAACCACGTTTATTCTATGTACAACTAATAACAGAAATATAACAAAACTAGTTCTAATATGCCCCCTCAAGGTGGAGCATGAATATTGTGAATGCCCAACTTGGATAGCAGCAGACGAAATTGAGAAGGCAGCAAGGACTTGGTGAACAAATCAGCAAGTTGTAGAGTTGTAGAAACATGTAAGAGTTTGAAGAGGCCCTGTTGTAGTTGTTCCCTAACTGTGTGACAGTCGATTTCGATATGTTTTGTCCTCTCATGAAAAACAGGATTAGAGGCAATATGGATAGCCGACTTACTGTCACAAAAGAAGAGAGCTGGTGCATCATGACGGACTTGGAGATCTTTAAGTAAAGATAATATCCAAACTACCTCACATGTAGCATGAGCCATGGAGCGATATTCAGCCTCAACTGAGGATCTGGAAACTGTTTGTTGCTTCTTGGATTTCCAGGATATAAGTGATTCCCCAATTAGAACACAGAAACCAGAAACAGATCGCCGAGTATCAGGACAAGCTGCCCAATCAGAATCCGAGAACAAACTGATTTTGAGATTAGTTGAAGCACTATAAAATAGGCCTTGCCCAACTGATCCCTTTATATATTTAAGAACAGAATGCACAGCATGTAAATGTTCAGTCCTTGGCTTGGATACAAATTGGCTCAGTTTATTAACAGAGTAAGATATATCAGGCCTTGTGATGGTCAAATACAGCAGCTTGCCAATGAGCCGACGATATTCAGACGGGTCGACTAATAAATCACCATCTGTGATACTGAGTTTGTGATTAACATCCAGAGGAGTGGAACGAGGTTTACATCCAAGCATACCTGCCTTTGTGAGTAATTGTAAGGCATAGTGACGTTGACAAATGGAAATCCCGCGAGAAGAGCGAGCAACCTCAATTCCGAGAAAATATTTCCAAGCTCCCAAATCTTTCAACTTAAATTTGCTATTCAGGAAAGAAGTCAAGGTAGCAGCCTCTTGCGGATTGGTTGCAGCTATTATAACATCATCAACATAGACTAATAGTGCAATAAAACCCGTAGGTCCTGAGCGTATGAAGAGGGAGTTGTCCGCATGAGATTGTATGAAGCCTATATCCAGAAGAGTAGAGGAAAACTTGGCAAACCACTGTCTGGAGGCTTGTTTCAGACCATATAAGGACTTGTATAATTTGCATACAGCATTATGAGGAAGATGATTTGAACATTTGTGATATCCCGGAGGGAGGGACATGTAAATTTCTTCATTCAAGTCCCCATGTAAGAAAGTGTTATTCACATCAAGCTGAGTAAGTGACCATCCATGAATAGCCGCAAGCGCCAATAAAGTTCTCACTGTCACTATCTTTGCCACGGGTGAAAAGGTTTCGAAGAATTCCACTCCCTCTTGTTGGGTGTAGCCTTTTGCCACTAATCGAGCTTTGTATCTTTCTAGAGAACCATCAGCCCGAAATTTGGCCTTATACACCCATCTACATCCAACTGCATGTTTACCAGGAGGTAATGAAACTATAGACCAAGTATTGTTGCGTTCCAAAGCCTCCAATTCTGCATCCATGGCTTGGCACCACTCTGGTTTTAAAACTGCCTGGTTGTAGCTATTGGGTTCAATAATGGATGAGATATTCATGACAAGGGCTTTGTAGGAATTAGAAAGTTTGTGAGTACTAAGAACTTTAGACAATGGATGAGCGGTAGAGGTACAGCTGGGTTCAAACACTGCATAACAATGATAATCACTCAAATGAGAAGGCCTTTTTCGATGTCTACCATTTAATGGTTCATTGACAATAGGAGCGTCTACATTTGGAGGATTCTGGACATTTTGTGAAGTATCAAATTCATTCAAGCAAGGCTCTGCAGTGGATAATGGTTTGTTTCTAAAAGGAAAAACAGTTTCATGAAATATAACATCTCGAGAAATGTAGATTTCATTGGTGTCAAGATTGAGCAGCTTGTACCCCTTATAACCAGGTGGATATCCTAAGAATATGGATCGTATTGCACGAGGGGAGAACTTTGTACAATGGCTCAGAAGTGTTGAACCATAACATAGACACCCAAATACCCGTAAGTGAGAATAGTTAGGGAGTTTGGTGTGCATGACTTCAAAAGGAGTCTTATTGGAAAGGATAGGTGCTGGAATTCGATTGATAAGATATACTGATGTGAGGATACAATCACTCCAATACACTAAAGGTATGTTTGACTGAAACAATAAGGCTCGAGCAACATTAAGTATGTGTTGGTGCTTTCTTTCCACAATTTAATTTTGTTGTGGCCTTTCTACACATGAATGATATGATACTATTCCTTCAGCTTTGAAAAATTCAGAAAATTGTAATTCAGGTGCATTATCAGATCTTACTGACTTAATTGATTTTCCAAATTGTGTACGTATCATGTTGTGGATCCGGATCCGCCCCCCGGTCAGGCAGCGGAAGAACAAAAATATAGAACCGGGAGGCGATCAATACGAAAAACAATTCTACATTCTACGACATTCATAGGATGTTTAGCGTGTTACCTCGCTGGCACTTGTGCCTGGCTCCAACCGGTGTTTCAAGAACCCGGCGCTTCTCGGTAGATTGCGGTAGTTACGCCAATCCGGTCCACGACCGGATCCGAGACTCCTTCGTCAGACTGCACTAGAAGTCCTGACGAGATCAGCACGAACGGATTCTCCTCGTCGAGTTGGCCGGAAACAAATTTCCGGCGACAACGGGGCGGCGGCGGCGTCGAGGAAGAAGAGAGGGGGCGGCGGCTTTTCTTAGGGTTAGGGTTGATCTAGTTGTGTTGTTGTGATTAATGAAGTCTCTTAATTAAGCCTAATTATATAGACTTCAAGTTGGACTTGGGCCGGTCCAACGGGCCCGGGTCCAAATGACGATATCAATCGCCGCGACTTCATCGTAACTCCGATCGCCGATCAGATCGGACCGATCGATTCAGTTTCCAAAACTGAATGTTATGATGTGAAAAACAATTTTTCAGATATCTGCATGCTCAGAACATCACAATGTTCCCTACCAATGAAACATGGTACTTCGCATCGCAGATACTAGTCTCGAGCTCGGGCGGCCTTATCCTCATTTTGACGGCCCAATCGGCTAGGAACACGTTTAGAATATACAGCGACTATTAGATGTGTTTCGTGATTGCCGTCATACCCACTATCACATCTAATATACGCTTTAGTGCATTCTAGGTCTTTACTCAACACAATTGTAAATCATTACACACATAATGAAAGTAAAGAATGCCATATAAAAGAATGCGAATATCATATATAAAGATCGTTTGTACAAGAGTCAATAAAACCCACACGCCACAAGTTGGCTAGTTGGGCATCTACTCTAACATATCATTCGGCAGAAAGCAGGGAAAATGATAGTCACCTCAGATTTCAACTTAAGTAATTGGACCCAAGTATAACGGGAATGGTCATCCACAATAGTGAGAAAATATTTAAAGCCATCAACATTCATAGGATTGAAAGGTCCCCGAATATCAATATGAACTAAATCAAAACATGAATCGACAACTGTATTATTTGAAATAAACGGTAATCGTTTTGTTTGGACAAGTGACAAATTTCACAGGCAGAAAGTTCCTCAATATTAATGAAACTTTCTTGTATGACATCTCCTAGTATAGACAATCTGGGGAGGGGAATATGTCCTAATCTATAATGCCAAAGTCGAGTTTTAGAGTGGACAGTGGCACATACTTTCATTCTAGATGAAGAAGGACTACTTAAAATGTATAGATCACCAACTCTTCTACCTGTCCCAATCGTCCTGGCAATTTGAACTGAGGGACAAAAAGCACATTCTGTAGAATAATTTCAGGTAACAACATGACTGATACTATGTGTGTGACTGGAATATTCAGATCATTAGGTAATGTAACATTTGAATTAAAAGGTTTAGACGAAACAAAATGATGTAATGAGCAACAAATATGGTGTGTAGCACCAATATCTATGATCCAAGAAAATGGGGGAAAGACAGTGTGGGAAGTTGACAGTGAGTAGGTACCATTAAAACAGGATGTAGAGGATTCAGGTGGCTGTTGTAAAGCCATTGTGGTGCCATTACCAAGCTGCAGTTGTGAGCTTAGGAAAGCAATAAGCTGACGACAATGCTCTGGCTTCAAGATATCACCCACAACAGAAGCAGTTCCATCGGCCTGAGGTTGGCTTTGAATCATATGTGACTTCTTGTCACTCTGCTTTAGTTTGTACCTCGCATGACCAGGTGGATAGCCATGCAATTTGTAACATTTATCAACAGTGTGATTAGGAAGATGAGAGTGAGTACATGTTACCTTGTCTGATTTAATTCCCTTAGAATTGTAAGTGCCTTTCACCGCAGCCACATTTGCTTCATGATTCATCACTAGAGGTTGATCCAGAAGTTTGCCTCCTACTCCTTGGTGTATCGACCTCTGCCTTTTCTCTTGTACCACTAGTGAAAATATTTTTGATATCACAGGCAAGGGATCCATCAGTAGTATCTGTGCTCTAATTTGAGAATACGACTCATTTAAACCCATCAGAAACTGCATCGCACATTCTTGATTTTGATAATCCATCCACTCCTTCATTGATCCACACCGACACACAGAAATTGGTTGAAAATCTTTCAATTCATCCCACGGTGTTCTCATTTTCGTATAATACGAGTTGATATCCATAGCTCCTTGGTGTAATTCGGCTAGCAACCTCTTTACCTGAAAGATTCTCGGCGCATTGCTTTGATGAAACCTGTCTCGCAGATCATTCCAGATTTCATACGCTGTCGAGATATACAACAAGCTATCTGTAATATCTCGACTAATTGAATTCAGAATCCATGATATCACCATGCTATTGCATCGTATCCAGGCTTCATACAGCAAATCATCCGATTTAGGGCGCAATTGCGATCCATCAATGAACGGAAGCTTGTTTTTAGCTGTAAATGCTGTTGATATCGATCTGCTCCACGAATTATAGTTATTTCCGGTGAGAGGAGTAGAAACTTAGATCAATCCGGGGTGATCTCCATTATGCAGATAGAACGGACTGTTCGAATCTTCAAAGATCACACGTCCGGTAGAAATGTTGCAGTTCGGAGCTGGAGCCTGACCTTGGTATTGGTTTCCCTTTGCCATAACAGAGTTGCGATTAAGCTAAGGAAGCTAGCTCTGATGCCATGTTAGAATTGGAAGAGAAAAGAACTGATTTTTGTATTTCTCAATCAATCAAAATGAATTACAGTAACTTGAGGAGTATTTATACGAAGGCAAAAGAGAAGAGCAAAAATGTGTTACAAAACCACGTTTATTCTATGTACAACTAATAACAGAAATATAACAAAACTAGTTCTAATATTCTATAAATATCAGGTATGCTTCACTTACATTTCACAAACTATATTTTCTCATCTTATACTCAGAGTCTTTCCTAATTACTCGTACTGTAAGCATCGGAGAGTCTTAATCGGAACAACTCCGACGTCCACTGACATTTGATTTTGAGTACACGTCGAACGTTTAGGACTCACAAGAAAAAACTCGTTAAGTCATCGGACGGATAGAAATATCTCTCAAGTCGTGACCCTGAGACGTATTAAGCATTGATATCATATGGTGGCAAATTATCCCAAACTATATTTCTTGATGTAGTGTTTTATAACTATGTAAAATTTATTCACATCAGTTCTCATGTATTCAACCAATGACATTTAATTATTTTTATAGATTTCGATTGATTTTAAAAATCCAGATATATTCAAAACACATTTATGAACTTCATAAAAGCTTGGTGGTATCCAAAACAGATTTTCATATAATTTTAAAAGTCAAGTAGTATTCAATCTCAACTTTTTAAAAATACATAGAAATCTACAAGTATACAAGTTTACTATAAACCCGTATCAATTTGTGAGATCCTCTATGTATAAACTATAAAGTCATAGGTACAACAACAAATAAAAAATTATCTTTTTCACCCATGAGATTTGATGAGACTTTTATCTCATACTCAAATTCATTTACATTTATCTATCTTCAATATTTAATTACTTTCAACTATCACAAAATTTCAAAATTTTTCGTTATTTACATAACTAAAAAATAAGTTATATATATATATATAATACCAAGTAATAATAATATATGATCGTAAATAATATATATAGTGATATATTAGAAGTTGAAAATGCAATAATAATATATAGTAGTAAATATTATATACATATTAATAAATATATTATAAGTAATAATATATAATAGATGATATATACATAATATTTAATATATTACCGGGATGGGGATGGATCCCCGTCCTCGAACCGATCCCACGGGGATGAGTATGAAAATCCCCGAATAATTCAGGGTAGGGATGAGAATAACAAACCAATCCTCGTTCTATCCCTGCACATGCATACATATTAGAATTATCATTTGCGGCCATTTTCGTTTTTTTATTTTGTTTTCTCTTTTTATATGTTTTACTTTTCTTTTGCCTATTTATTCTACAATATCAAATTTCGAGTTTTATATGTTAATTCCTTCCAAACATAACCCATTTTTGATTTTATATACTACTAAAGTATGTATATAGTTAGTGTTATATTTAAAAGTTCATAAAAAAACTCTTTAAAAATCTAATAAAGTCAATAAAATTCTTTTTATGACTCAACGGGAATCCATCAAAATTTATAAAAATCTATCAGTTCTACAAAAGTCTTTAATTTAAAAAAAGTCATTAAAAGTCATCAAATTTCAAGATTGAATATGCTCATCTTCATGCTTGTATAAATAATCCGGAGTAGAAAAGTAGTCTATCTAAAATTTAGGGAGTCTATCTGTCGCAATATGTTTTTAGAGGTTAGCATTAATATAACGAAGAGTGAGATTGAACAAGAAGCTATAAATTTAGAATAATGACACAATTAGCTATTTAATTTTTAAGGAAAAATTTTGGAATAAATTGCGATGCGCCTACAACAGGTGTCCAACATATTCATCAGATGTGGGGAAAAAGTCATTTATTCTCTATTTTTAACTGTTTTGTCTTTTGATCATGTGACGAGTCAAACCTCAATATTAATCATTTAACTTTAAACTTTTGTTTATTTTATCCAATTTTACTGAATTTATCAATTTGACGTTATATTGCATTAGACGAATTAGTTTGATGACGTGACAAAAAATTTAGAAATTGAAGTTAATATAATATCATCGTACTTGGAAAGACATTATTAAATGGGAAAAGAAGATGATAAATTTTAAACAGCAATTGACCGGAATGGACAAAGACAAAAAAGTTTTTTTTTTCAAATTTCCAAACTTCCATTAGTTATTTTTTTAAAAAAATATTAAACTTCTCGCAACCACTGTTGCATGCCTTTCTTAAAAAAATAAATGTTATGTACAGAATCCTTAAGTTGTACGGGACAGCAACTTACAGTACAAACAAAAAAACACACAATCTCATATCATTCAAATTAGCACAATATCACAAAACATGAGAATGAAATATACTGTAGTGCTTCGAGGGTTGTTCATCATTCTTCAATATTCTAATATTCATTCCATTTGTTTTTGTGAGATTTGAGTTTTATTATTATGTAAATGAGCTGCATTGAGCAAGAAAGGGATTGATATTTTAATTGTGTCTTTTTTAACTATTTGTTTATAGTTTATATTTTTTTATCCAATTATGTCTAATTTGAAGTTGAATCATATTATATTAAATTTAAAATTTTCCAAATTTTCCAAATTTCTTGTCACATCATCAAACTAATTTCGTTTAGTCAACAATTTAATGTTAAAATCGATGAATTCAATAAAATCGAATTAAAATGATAAAAATTTAAAGTTAAACATCCAAATATAACTAGTTAAATTACTAAAAGAGAAAACGTTAAGACAGACGTGTCACCAAAACTAAGAATGTTGTCCATATCGTGCATTTAATATTTTATTACTACTAATGATGGTTTATGGACAGTTTAAGGTCGATTACTGTGTCTTCTAACGAAAGAGATTATTGCCTGTAACCTGTAATTATAGTTAAGCAACAGAGATAAACCGTACCGGAACGAAAGAGATGGATATAAGCATTGAGTGGAGTGCGACCATTCAATTAATGATCGAAGATCGAGCTATTACCACTCAAACTGGTATTGATCCCACTTCAATCTCTTCGAGCAAAATCACCAGGCGAAGGAAAAATACAGTACATAGAATCATTTGATGGAGTTGGAAAACGAAGATGGTGAAAACCCGACAGCCGCAGATCGAAAATTTGGCGAAATCAAGGAAAATAACGTCGCCAAGACTGCTGTCTCATCTTCGGCTGCTAGCAACATGAACAGCAACAGAGCTATGGCTCAGTATAATGCCGATGCGAGGCTGATGGCTGAGTTCGAGCAGTCCGGAAAGTCTGGTAAGTTCTTTAACTACTCAAAATCGGTTGCTCATGCTCCGAACACTTTGAGCACCGAGGAGGAGATGACTGCTTATTTGTCAAAGATCCAAAGGGGGAGTCTTGTGCAGGCCTTTGGTTGTATGCTTGCTATTGAGGAGCCCAGTTTTAAGGTCATAGGTTACAGTGAGAATTGCTTTGATATGTTGGGTTTGAAGAGTGTTGTTGAGGGGAAAAATTTGATGGGTCTCATTGGGGTTGATGCAAGAACCCTTTTTACCTCTTCAAGCAGGGCTTCATTGGCTAAAGCTGTGGCAGCAAGGGAAATTTCGTTTCTGAACCCGATTTGGGTTCACTCTTGCGCCAATCACAAGCCATTTTATGCTATATTACACAGAATTGACGTGGGCATTGTGATTGATCTGGAGCCAGCTCGCGCTGGTGATCCTGCAATGTTGCATGCTAGTGCAGTGCAATCACAGAAGCTAGCTGTGAGGGCCATATCTAGGCTGCAGTCGCTTCCTGGGGGCGATGTGGGAGTTTTGTGTGATACAGTGGTAGAAGATGTTCAAAAACTTACTGGTTATGATAGGGTTATGGTGTATAAGTTCCATGATGATAATCATGGAGAGGTAGTGTCAGAAATTAGAAGGTCCGACTTAGAACCTTATTTGGGCCTGCACTATCCGGCTACTGATATTCCTCAAGCAGCCCGTTTCTTGTTTATGCAGAACCGTGTCAGAATGATTTGTGATTGCAGAGCAAAGCCAGTTAAGATAGTCCAAAGTAAAGAACTAAAACAGCCTCTTTGCTTGGTTAATTCTACCCTACGCTCGCCTCATGGCTGCCATACTCAGTACATGGAGAACATGGGGTCCATGGCTTCATTGGTGATGGCGGTAGTTGTGAATAGTGGAGAATTGATGAACCTATGGGGATTGGTGGTGTGCCATCACAGTTCATCACGCTGTGTCCCTTTTCCGCTTCGGTATGCTTGTGAGTTCCTTATGCAGGCATTTGGACTGCAGCTTAATATGGAGCTTCAATTAGCATCACAGTTGGTGGAAAAGAAAACTCTTAGGATGCAAACCTTATTGTGCGACATGCTTCTTCGCGGAGCTCCGTTTGGGATAGTGAATCAGTCTCCCAATATCATGGATCTTGTAAATTGTAATGGGGCTGCATTATACTACCGCGGGAAGTGTTGGTCTCTTGGTGTCACTCCAACTGAGGCACAAATGAGAGATATTGCTGAATGGCTACTGAACAGCCTTGAAGATTCCACAGGATTAAGTACAGATTGTCTTGCTGATGCTGGCTATCCAGGTGCAGCGTTGCTTGGTGACGCTGTTTGTGGAATGATTGCTGCAAAAATTACCTCCACAGATTTTCTATTTTGGTTTAGGTCTCACACGGCGAAGGAAATCAAATGGGGAGGCGCGAAGCATCATCCGGAGGAGAAAGATGATGGTGGTAAAATGCACCCTAGATCTTCATTCATCGCCTTTCTTGAAGTAGTAAAAAGCCGGAGTTTGCAGTGGGAGGTTGCGGAGATTAATGCGATTCATTCTCTCCAACTTATATTGAGAAATTCATTCCTAGAGATAGAAGAAAGAGGTCCTAAACCTGAGATATTTTCTCAACAAAATGGTTCTGACAACCAACAGCTGGTTGAACTTACTTCTGCCGCTGCTGAAATGGTCCGGTTGATAGAAACAGCTACTGTTCCAATTTTTGGAGTGGATTCATCCGGTTGGATCAATGGGTGGAACACAAAGATGTATGAGTTGACGGGGTTGACTCTGTCCGAAGCTCTAGGAAAGTCTCTCATCAACGATGTCATTCATGAAGACTCACGTGAAGCTGCTAAAATCCTGCTGCAAAGAGCTCTGCACGGTAATAGTTCTCATCATTGGCTAAAAGGCAATTTAAAATGACTCCCAAAACATTCCTCAGAAGGCGTCGACATTATTTGTTTAATGAATATTTGTATTGTGTAACACTAGAACAGCCATAAAAAATCAAATCGTTGACTGATAATTTTCTATTGAATTAATAGTAAAATACCTCTGACAACAATATCCATTTTAAATTTAAAATGAAAATATTGGTTCGATTCTGTTCATGAATACATCTTTATCTAGGTAAATTAGAAAATATATTGGAGATTGTGGTGTCTTTCAGACCTCTCACTTCCAAATGATAACTTTTCCATATGCTTGAACTTGGTTGAAGTTTTTCTAGTATTTGATGACTAGGAACATAATCCAACCTTGCATTTTTGGATCAAGCTGTTTACTCTTCCTTTCTCCCACTCTCAGTCATTCTGCTCTGAACTTGAAGAGGCACTTTTAAATATCAGAATTATTCTTTCTTCCGCTCCCGTTGTTCCCTTGTAGCTGCTCATTGGTTTTTTTAACGAGCGATGAAATATGTAAGGCGTCACACTTCTGTGATTCAATATTTGTTAAAATATGATAATGCAAGGCGTCACACTTCTGTGATTCAATATTTGTTAAAATATGATATTCCAACTGATTTCTCTTTGTAGTTAAACGAATCCGTGCTCAAAATTGGGAAGACTTATTTCAGCTGTTGAAGATGTGGTGATTTAAAGTTGAAAATCACTCTGCCTTAGTGTTTTCCACAAAAAAAAATTGTGGAGAGGTTGAAATGCAATTTGATGTATATCTTGAAGTTAATGGGTCAGAGTAAAAGCTGCATCTAAGCAATTGCTAAAACCTCTCTAATGGTTTTTATCTGTGATATTCCTGAAGTATCTCACATCTAGAGACTTATATTTTATTCTCTCTGTGCCCACTATGTGCTACAGGTGAGGAGGACAAAAATGTTGAAGTGAAGCTACTGACTTTCGGGACACACAGTCAAAATGCTGTTATTCTTGCCAGTGCTTGTACCAGTAGGAACTATAAAAACGATGTTGTTGGAGTTTGCTTTATTGGTCAAGACGTCACAGCTGAGAAATCCGTAATGGACAAGTTCATCCGCTTGGAAGGGGACTACAAGATGATTATGCAAAGCCTAAATCCACTGATTCCCCCTATATTTGCTTCAGACGAGAATGCCTGTTGTTGTGAATGGAATGCAGCAATGGAAAAGCTGACTGGATGGATGAAACACGAGATTATTGGGAAACTGTTACCTGGTGAAATTTTTGGAAGCTTCTGTCGGCTGGAAGGTCAAGACGAGCTGACTAAATTCATGATTCTTTTGTACCGAGCAATTAGTGGCCAGGAGACACAAACACTCCCATTTGGTTTTTTTGACCGGAGAGGTGAGTTTGTCGACGTGCTTTTGACAGCAAATAAGAAAACAGAGGAGGGTGGGAATGTGAACGGGTGTTTCTGCTTCTTGCAGACTGTAGCGAAACAGCAGCAGGCGATATTAGATAAGTTGGAAGTAAAGGAAAAACTTTCAAAACTTAAAGAGCTGGCTTACATTAGGCAGGAGATGAAGAACCCTCTAAATGGGATCCGCTTCACCCATGAACTCATGGGAAAGTCGGGGCTGTCGGAAGATCAGAAACGGTTTCTTGAGACTAGTGAAGCTTGTGAAAGACAAATATTATCTATTATTGATCCTCATTTTGAAATTCCACAAGAAGGGTAAGTCCCTTTCCTAATCTTCTTTTGCATATAGCCTTTTCTTTTGTATGCAATTTTCTTCTGGTCCCTGCAGTGAACTGGAGCTTAAGATGGAAGAGTTTATCTTGGGGAATGTTATCAACGCTGTTGTAAGTCAAGCTATGATACTGTTGAATGAAAAGAATTTGAGACTAGTATTGGATGTCTCAGAGCGCATTAGAACTCTTTGTTTGTATGGGGATCAAATAAAGCTTCAATTAGCCTTGTCTGCTTTATTGCTCACCGTGGTGGAATATACATCTTGTCCTGATGGTTGGGTGGAAATTCTGGTATCCCCATCCCCTGGTTCGAAACAGATGCAAGACGGAAATGAATTTGTTCACTTACAATTCAGGTATTTTAACACAATTTTCTGGCGTTGCATCTCATCATCATAGAAGCATACAGATGATCGTTTGTAAACAAACAGAATCTACTCAAATTTGAGCTAGCTTTGAATCCAACAATTTTCAAACAAACGATATGACTTTTTTTAACATTTCTGCATCCCTACGTGGCTCTCAGAATTGCTTAGATGATTCCAAGTTGATAAGTTATTTTGGAGGCTGATGCTTAAGTTTTTTTTTATATAGCTTTAAGAGCTTTGGCTTGAGAAAGACTGATTTTGTGTAAGCATAAACTCAAGTACAAAAAAGCTATTCTTTGAGCAGGCCAAATTAAATTCAAGCCGAAGCCCAAGATGTCAAATAATGTCACTTTCCTATTCAAATCAAACAAGCTGAAGCTCTTGTTAAACTGCAGATTTTGTCCTCCTTAATTTATTCTGTCGAGTCATTTCATTGACCACACTTCTGTGTTTGTACTGTTCTCAATCATATTCTGTGCTCTGTTTCTTCAGAATGGCTCACCCTGGCAAGGGCCTTCCCTCTTCTCTTATTGAAGATATGTTTGCAGCGCAAAATAACTGGTTAACTCAGCGAGGAATTGCTCTCAACATTGCTCAGAAACTTCTCATAACGATGAATGGTAACGTTAGGTATATCAGAGATCAGTGTAGATGTTACTTCCTAGTTGATCTTGAGCTCATTGCTCGGAAATCAGATCAATAACAATTCACCAGAGCATGCAGCAGCCGGTCCATCATGCGGTAAAAGCAGAGTTTTCCAAGTTCCTGCGATCCATCATGCGGTAAAAGCAGAGTTTTCCAAGTTCCTGCACTTGATATGGAAACATCGGCTCATCTTGAACTTGCACGCGTATGCTGGTGATCAGAAATGGTGTTCACGATTAATATTGATAACCTCTTTAGGATGAACAAAGTTGTGATATGGTCAATGATTATATGTATATGTATATATATTACCGGAAAATCATTTCACCAATAAACATGGATCTTATTTTGTTTAGTAAACAGAGAAAATTACAGTAAATTCATCTCTACAGGCCAAAGCTGGTAACAAAAAAAAGATTCAACCTTTGGCTGAAATGTCTCAGAAAACCTCAGAAAGAATTACCTCATGCGGAATGTGTCTTCACGTGGTCAAATCCAAAAGTTACCAACAAACTGGATAGGGCTATGGTGAAACCATACAGGTGAAAGTCAAATTGGAGTACATATGAGAAGTTCTTACCACCAAGGTGTTTATCTGATTGTGCCATATGTATTGTGTCAATGGACAAGAGTGATAAGGGAAAAGCTAAGGCCTCTAATTTTTCAATATTGGACTCTCCATGAAAAATTTGATGCTCTCGATGCTAAGAATTGGAAATACCATGGGTCAGGATCTGCAGAATCTAGATTGAAACAAAAGATGAAATATGTAAAGCCCAGGCTTATCAAGTTGCAGGCTCGTCCGAGAGCTTGAAGAGGAGAATTAACGCACTTATTCTTCAATTGTGAACGGGCAAGTCAATTATGGGATAGAACATGAAACTGGCTAGATATGCATAAGTATAGTGAACACCCACACAACAACCTTGAAAGCATTTAGAGGATAGTTTTGAGGATCTTCATTGTACATATATGAAAACAAGTGTAGGCCATGACAAAGTTGTGTTCTTATCTGGAACATGAGAATCAAATGTATTTTTTATAGCGAAATATCGTTTAGTGAACACACGTTTAGGAGAGTGTAAATTATGATATTCAGCTTTAAATTCAAGCATTGTTAACACATATTTGATACAAGTCCTGGGTATGCATTCCGTGAACTAGCTCCGGTTTGATCAAATCATTAGTAAGTGAAGGCTTCAAGGACCTAGAATATGTGCAATTTCTAAGTCACTGTACAAATATTATTATTTTTTACATTGATATTCTCAAGGAGAAACAGACTTGAAGCAAGATAGCACAACGGTTGCTTGCCTAGCAACTCACCAGGTCAGAAAGACTTGACCTTCTGAAGAAAACTTTGATCATACACTAGGACTTGAAATAAAGATGCCGGATATCCTATTGGGTAACCCAACTGCATCCCAGTTGTTTCACATTTTTCATTTTCATTCTCATTCTAGCAGCATCAGTCCATCTACCAGCAAGAGCATACATGTTAGACAGCAACACATAAGCCGAACTACAACTTGGATCTACCTCAAAAACCTTTTTAGCAACTCGTTCCGCCATTTCCAAGTTACACATGGCTCTGCATCCACTAAGCAAAGCCAGCCAGATCGACAAATTTGGTTCCATAGGCATCGTTTTGGCTAAATCCTCCGCATCATCTAATTTCCCTTTTCGACAAAGGATATCAACCATGCAGGCATAGTGCTCAAGCTTTGGCTTGATTGCTGGATACTGGAATAGATAGTCAAAGAAGTGACTTCCCTTCTGCAACATGCCTGAATGGCTGCATGCATTAAGCAGCCCAGTGAATGTGATCTCATCTGGTTCAGTTCCTGTTTTTGCCATTTGGGAAAAGAATGCAATTGCCCAGGCGCCACAACCATGTTGTGCACTCCCTACGATAATTGCATTCCATGAAACAATGTTCTTATCTGAAATTTCCTTAAATGTGAAAATTCCATCATTTATGTTTCCGCACTTTGTGTATAGCACAACGAGAGAATTGCCCACATAGCTATCCTTTTCCAGTCCCACCTTGATGGTTGCACCATGAACAATTTTTCCCCAATCAGCAGATTCAACTTCACAGCTTGAATTCAAGGCACTGGTGAATGTAGTTTGATTTGGAGAGACTCCTAACTTATGCATGTCACAAAAAACCCTTAATGCATCTTCATGCTTACCATTAACTCCAAATCCAGTCAAAAAGGAAGTCCATACTACAACATTGAGATGCAACTTCTCATTAAAAACCTTAACAAAATCCTCTATTTGTTTGCAATTCGCATAAAGAGTGATCAGCGCAGCAGTAATATAGGCATCAAAAGCATAGCCAAGCTTCAGAAGAAGACCATGAATTTGACTACCTAATTGCAAATATCCCTTTTTAGCACAAGCTGTTTGACCACTAGCAAGAGTACTTGATGTAGGTCGCACCCCGAATCTCATCATTTTCTTGAAAAGCAACAAAGCTTCATCGCTTCTGCCCAGCCGATCGAACCCAGAAATCATAGTTGTCCAAGAAATAACATTCCTATTAGGCATAATCTCAAACAACGTCACTGCCTCCTCCACTCTACTATTCTCGAAATATCCAAGTATCATCCCATTCCATGCTGCTATATCTTTACCTGGCATCTTGCAGAACAAACTTTCGGCCACTTCAATGTTCCCACACTTCCACATTGCATTCATTATCGTAGTCCAAGAGATCACATTTCTTTCAGGCATTTCATCAAAAAGCTTCAAACCCATCTCCATATTTCCACAATCAACACAGCCTTTGATCATATTATTCCACGTGACGACATCTTTCACGGGCATTTTATCAAACAGCTCCAACGCTTCATCCAATCTATAATTGTCTACGTAAGAAGAAATCATCTTCGTAGCTAAACGCACATTGGGTGATGGGATGCCATTGAAAAGGTTTTGAGCTTCATCCACTCTTTTGTTCTTCAAATGATCAGAAATGATTGAGGTGTAAGCACCATCATCTAGAGCGAAAGATTTTGAGGAGCACGCGGCATTGGTGAAAGACTTCTGTAGAAGCTGGAACTTGCTGGAAATAGCTCGAAACTTCGACATCACCGTCCATTACGTTACAATGACCACCAACTACGGCTGAGCTGCATTAGTTTATAACGAAAAATTGCGACAGTGATCTTTATCAATGAGTAAGGGATATCTTGAACTAATAGTAGCTAATAAAAATAATTGAAATTTATTAATTTCAAATTCATCTAAACGTAAAAAGAAAACTATGTCAGGAGATCATCACTGACCATAAATTAAGCGATAGAAAACAAAAAATTCCTCACTGTGGTTAACCAAACACGCCTATGGTGGTTAGTTCATGCCAGAGCCTAAATTTAAGATGAGAAGATTTTAAATCTATTATTTTCAAATTTAACGCATCCATGAAAAATCAGAGTAGATTTTAGATATACAGCTCGAGCTTCATCTTTCATTGATTGAGCATATTCAAATTTCTCGTCGCATCCGTTGTACACGACAGATTCTTCTCTACTCACCTTAACTGATCCTCGTATTCAAGATTCTCTACGCTCTGACTACGTGTCCAAAAGACAGCTTTAGTAGATGTTCAGACACATTTATTCAACGAGCATGTGTAGTAGTCATTCGGACAGGGATCAGGTGACAATTAAAGTATCATCTAAACAAACTAATAAAAGTAATATATATATATATATATACAAATTTGATACCGTGGGCACCTTGTAGGCACCGGGGTGACGTGGCAGCACCAGGAAGTACCACGCCACCCTGGTGCCCACAAGGTGCCCACAAATGATGTCCACTGTATCATCTCTTTATATATATATATATATATATATATATATATAATACATGTCATAGTAGTGTTTCAATTGATCACTCGAGAGAAAAGCTGTATAGTTATTTTTGCGGAAGAAAAGAACAAGAATCGAAAGTGAGTGGACACAACTATTTTTGGTTAGCAAGGACTTTGCACCATATTAAGGATACGTATTTGTATTTGTTTGAATGCAATTCCGCGTATTTTAATGGCGGACCATATTGACCAACATTATTCATGCATGCACTACGCGTGCGGTAGGTGAACATGCATGTTGGCACACGTGTTACGATAAATATGAATTGGAGGCAGTCCCATTTCTCAAAAATATTTGGTCGACATATATTTGATATGGATTAGCAGATTTGGGATCTGAGGAAATATCTAAAAATAGCTGGTAATTCTATGGTTTTTCTAGGATTTAAAATCCTATTATTCAAATTCGTCAAATCAAATGCAACCTTGGAACTTTAAAGATATCCTAAATGTAGATAAATATGTATCATGACCACGTACCACGTAGCTTGATGGATTTCTTTTCTTTTCCTTTTTTTTTTTAATTTGAGATACATTTTTCCCTTTGAAGAATTATTATTGGAGATGAACATCGGAGTGGGGCTTGCTACATTCGCTCCCACATGCGCCTGTTTCCACCTCCACTCAAAAGGTTTCAGATTTCCAATCAAAATAGTACTTATATTCTAATAATTCAAAGTGCAGTAATTATAAATTCAACTTCTGGTACTTGTCGAATAATAATAATAGTAATAATAATTGTTGCCATAAATAATATTACATACAAACGCACGATTTAAATTTTCCGTGATCATATATATAAATTAATAATGTATTGTGGATTATCTCCAAAAGTAATTTTACACAGTATAAAAAAAAGAGTATAAGACGCTTCCGATTCTCCTTAAAATAAAAAAATATCACAAATGTATTTTACATTGAAAGAGTTCTTTTTTATAATTTTGTAAAGATAATAAATATATAACCGTGTGTAACTCTGGTGATATAATATAACATTTTAAAAAACGAATAGATATCTGAAGTGGATTGTCAACCTCATTCAACTATTAAATTTAAAACGTGCCATTGCACCGCCGCGCAAATAAGAACAGTGGAATTAGTGAAATTTCACATGTTCTAATATATCTAGACTGGACAAAGTTTTGATAGCAACAGCACAAGCGAGCATCTATAAGAACATGTAGCAAGCAAAACTGTAAATTTCCATTGAAGAAGCTTTAATTAAACGCCAAAAATGAGTTTCAGCATCCAAGAAATGGTTAAAAGCCCGATTCCGGAGATCCCTCGGCGCTTCCTCGTCGATCAAGAACCTTGGGTCCCGGATTCTCAGGACGGCGGGGATTCTTCCTCGGTGATCCCCGTAATCGACATGAGCAGCCTGCTTTGTGCTGACACCAAGAATATCGAGCTGGAGAGGTTCCACTCGACCTGCAAAGAGTGGGGAATCTTCCAGGTAATTCCACATAATGATATATATATAGCTAGAGTTTTTCAGGAAGTGTTTCGAAATATTTAATTGATAAAAGTGGATTAACTGCATGCAGTTGGTGAATCATGGAGTGGACTGTTCATTGGTGGAGAGGCTGAAGGATGAGATCGAAGAGTTTTACAAGCTTCCATTGGAGGAAAGGTTGAGATATAAGATAAGAGGTGGGGATTTTGAGGGCTATGGAAATACTGTAATTCTATCTGAGGGACAAAAGGTTGATTGGGCAGACAGATTATACATCATCACCAACCCTATTCATAGAAGGAAATCTCATCTCTTTTCTCAGCTTCCTTCAACCCTCAGGTATGCTAGCTTTATATTGGGATTTTTCACTTACATCCCCCTTGTGTTTTATACATCTAGCACATATATTGCTGCATTTGGATAAATACTTTTAAAAGCTATTTTGTGTTTTGTAAGTAAAAAAAATTAAAATATTTCTTTGGATAATAATTTGACAAAATGTTTTTTAAAAAATATTTTTAAAAAACTATTTTTTAAGTATACTTTTAAAAAACCAAGTGAAATATATTTTTAGCATACAACATATAATAAAAATTTTAATTAAACTATATTTATAAAATAATTTTCCAAACACATGCTTATCCTTATTATATCTTTCAAAACTATTTGCTAAAAATTAAAATAAAACTTTTATAAATTTTTTTTTAAAAAAATCTTGTCCAAACGAAACCCATGTCCACGTTATATTTTCGTTACATTAATAGGTGAAATCGTGCTTCATAAATTAAATATTTGATAGACGACGCGACGTATATGTGTGTTGTCACAGCTAAATAGGTTTTGTTTTGCTATGTTGGATATATTCATGCATGACAATGTAACGCGTGCATGAATTGCATGAGCTCGACCACCAGAATATATATGCGATCCATGATACATATTTATTGTGCGGAATGTGTAGGGAGACCATAGAGAGTTACATATCAGAGTTACAAAAACTTTCCATGGCCATATTTGGATTGATTGCAGAAGCCCTGAAAATAGACTACACAGAATTGGAGAACTTGTTCGACAATGGCATGCAAGCAATGAGGATGACTTACTATCCGCCATGCCCGGAGCCGAACAAAGTCATCGGGCTGACTCCTCACTCGGACGCCAGCGGAGTCACCATTCTCCTTCAAGTCAATGGTGTGGAGGGATTCCAAGTTAAGAAAGATGGAGTTTGGTTGCCTGTCCGCTTCCTTCCGAATTCCTTTATGTTAATCTAGGGGATGTATCCGAGGTTTGTCACCAAAACCATTGTTTTCATTTTATTTCACCTTCACAATTTTGTTATATTTGGTAACCATTTTGAGACAGTGGGGCCATTTTGGCAGCTCTAACCGCGCTACTAGCTAGCTAGTTGAGTTGATCTGGAAAAAACCCATGAACTTGAATTTTATCTTTTACATTCAATACAATTTATGGTTAACACTTGAAATACATAGATCTTGAAAGAGAATTTTTTAAAAATCCATCATCTAAAGCCATAATAGAGGAATTGAGTGAATTCAATATATCATCGAGACTGATACATGGCTTGTAGATATTAAGCAATGGTTTATACAAGAGCATCGAGCACAGAGCAATAGTGAATTCGGAAAAAGAGAGGATCTCGTTAGCCATGTTTTTCAACCCGAAATTCGAAGCGGAGGTGGGGCCATCGCCTTCCCTCGTGGGGGATGATCGGCCTCCCTTGTATAGGCGCATGATCATGGAGCAATACGTGAAAGATTTCTTCTCACAGAAGCTTGATGGAAAAACGTTCCTCCAGTACATGAAAGCACCAAGGAATTAATTTTACTTCATTTGAATTTCTTTTAGCATGAGACATGGCCCTTTATTGGGTTCCAGATGATAATTAAGGTACACGTACCTCAATCATGTTTTCCTTTTGTACTGCGTTCTAGGTTTGATTGGGAACTGATGGATGGATCACCCGTTGTCGTTATTTATATTGTAAGTAGATATACAATCACATTTAATAAATAATAATAATTTTGTTTGATGGGATAAGATCATAGATTATGTTTCTATCATTTTTAATATTCAAATAACAAATATAAATAAAATAAAAGGATGAATGATAATGTTTTAGATTAATATTACTTGTTTATATAGGATAAATAATAACCATAATAATAATAATCATAATTATCTGCAATCGCTCCAACAATTATTATTATTATTATGTGTAACCAAAAGTACAATGGAGTTGCATTAAAAAGATAATCCAATCATTAACCCAACCAACATATACTCGCCACCAACGGAGAAATTTATCTAGGTACTACACATATATACATGACAATCAATTTCGTACTTGAATGTGCGGGGAGAATTAATTCGGGTTGTACTAACCATCTTCCGATCCATCAATCAGTTCTATAAGCTGATAATAAACATTTGAAAGCTTCTGCAATTTATAGATGCAACTCCAACTCTAACAATGCTCTAATTCCTAGTTCTTTTTTGTTCATTTTTTTCTTTTATTGTAGAAGCGTGTAACTCACCAAGAAAACAGGAACATAATTTGAATTGTCACTGTCAAATACTACTCTATTTCAAGATATAAACAAGTAAAAGCTAGAGTCAAGATGCATCGACCCACACATCCTAAGAGAGAATCTCCCCCTCTTCCCCACTCAAGATTTCATCTTCTTCTTCCCAGTAATCATCCTTTATGTACAAGCCAAGACGCTCCAGAAAGTTTCCAGAGTGACGACTGGCTCCCAATGATACATCAGAACCCTCTCCATCGAGAAAATCAGATGGGGGGTCACGGGTTAACATCTCTAGTTCATTCAAAACCTCTTGATTTTCACTGATTTCAACTGTTTTTTCCATCTGCAAAAACAACTCCCAATATCAATAAACCAAGTCACAGTTTCCACAGACGCAAGCGGATAGGGTAATAGGCGAGCGGTTAAATAGAAGACCTGTTGCAATGCCATCCTGGCAGCTTCTCTTTCTCTCTCCCGTCTCAATCTTGATGCTTCTTCAACAGCTTTGATTTCTGCTTCGATTCTGGTCTTCTCTGCAAATAAAGAAACCACACGTAAATTCGATATATAAAATCCAAAAGACTTAGAGGCCCGCATATTAGCCGTGGGCTTGTACAAAAGGGATGGTGGATATGGATGCACGAATTTTTTTTTAAAGGAAAAGGGTAGAAGTGACTATTTAACATTCATAGGCGCTGCAATACAATGTTGACTTAACAAGTTTGACATATATGCATCGCAGGCGATTGAGAGGTGAAATGTACAAATTTTGCTATGTGCAAATAGGTCAGTAAACACATCCGAGTTTCCAAAAAGAGCCACAAATTATATTGTTCCATAATTTAACCTAGATATTTTATTAAAATAATATATTTATATATTAATTAAAAACCTCGAGCTTATCGAATACCATTTTTCGAACAATAGTTAAAATGGTTGCAACAAACAGTTTGCAACCATGTTCGAAACTATCGAACCAAACTTGAACTGGATCTATAAATCGAACTGAATTCGATCAAACTTTTTCAAAATTTCAAGCTTTAAAATCAAGTTCAAACTCGAATATAATTAATTCGAGCATCATATTCAACTCGATTTGGTTCATTAAATGTGTCCCTTCAGAGATTAGAAATCTAAATCACAGAAAGAGATCAGAATTAGCATGGTTCACAGTAGTCAACATCATCAGGAACACCGAAAATGTACATTTCTTGTGATAAAATTAACCACAAATGTAAATATATAAAAAACAAAGAGTGACCAACAGATAAAATAAAATATATATTGAAAGAAAGGTGTGAAGCTCAGATTCAAACGTGAGAAAATATTATATTCCCCGACCTTACACAAAGAAGGCCTCGTAATGAGCTGGGATTCAAACAATGTCATCATTGCACCACACCCGTATCATATTAAACATGGAAAACTAAAGAAAATTTAATTAAGGATGGTGGCGTAGCAGGGAGGCTGCGGCGGCAATTAGGACCGAGAGTGGTTAAATTCATCTGCGAATTTAAAAAAATGAACTGGGGGTGGGAGATTGGGTGGAGGCTGCGGTGGTAATAAGATCATTGACGAAAAAATTGAATCTTTAAAGCATACGAAATCGTAGTTTCGGTTTCGGAAAAAAGGGCTTTTGAAATAACCTTTTCGAGCTCGAGATCGGAAAATTATCGTCCAAAATTTCCAGAATACGAACAAGTCAAAAAAGTTCATCAAATGCTAAAATTTCTTTACTCAGAAAACTCGAACATAGATCTAAATAAGCCAGTCACCATAGCGAGTTTTTCTGAGGTAAAACGTAATAAAAAAAGGAGGTATACATCTGAACACGCCATGAGTTTCGGCGGGGAAGATGAAATTTAAGAGAGACTAGAGAAACTAAGAGAGAAAATTGGCAAAAGAGTGAAAAGAGTCAGCGCTGCATACACTCTTTCGGCTGATAAAACCTAGAAAAGAGAATGTGAAAGAAGTAGTAAACAGAACTAGGGATAACAAGTTGGGCCATGATGATGTTCTCTTTGTTGGGCCATAAAATTAGGTATGTCGCTTTGGTATGGGCCAAAAAAAACTTTGTCCACTTCAAAATCCAAACCATATTTTCTAAAATGAAAACATTCGCCAAATAATTTATAATATAGTCTTCATATCTTAAAGTTCTAAAATACCCTTTCTATATATTTTTTGAAACTATTTTAAAACACTTTGTCGATCTCAATGCTATTATTACAACCTAGTGAAGTAAAAAACAAACCAGTTTATAAATTACACTTTTCATTTGTCTCAACTATCAGCCATCACCTTTTTATGCAAGTATATTCATTTGTTTTTTTAAAACCATATTATGTTCATTTTTAACTTCATGAATAAAAAATTCCTAATGCATATTCATGCACTACTCATATTACATCACTAATTATTGCGTTACTGATATTACACTAGAAATTTAATAATAAGTTTCTTCATCAATAATACTACTAATATATCATGCATTGTTTAACTGCAATGTTTAATCACAAATTTATTTATCACTTGACATTGCAGTGTCCTGAGAAATATAAATAATTAACCCAATGATGTTAAGATATTCTAAATTTTATGATAACAAAAAATCTAAGCTCATCAGAACGAGACAACCGTTCTTTTAAGTTAAGAGCAGAATAGAGAACATGTTGAGTTTGGACAGAACATGGCAGAACAGATTTAGGATAAACAGCTTTCAGGAGCAGATTAGAATTCAGATTAGAGCTCAGATTAGACCAGTCATATTAGAACAGAACATATCAAATCTAATAAGCTAAGCAGATGAAATCAGAGAGAGTCGGATTTGATCAAATCAGATTCCGAGTATTTGGCTCATGGAGGGCATTTACATGTAAGAGGAAATGCCAAAACTTTTCAATTTCACTGGAAACCTCTGTTCAAACCAAATCGTTTCAAATGATCATCAAGAGGAAATGCCATCGCAAGATAAACAATGCCAAGGTAACGTTCACTGGATGTGCACATAATCAAAATCATAGTTCAAACTGATTACCTTCACGTTGTTGCCTTTCCATTCTCTCTTTTTCTTGCTGCATCCTTGCAGGGTCTGACTTCTCACCCTAGAAAATGACATAAGCAACTTAAATGATCAACTCAAACTGCTCAACCTACCAATGTATTACAAATTAACACCAATCATCAAAACATCCAAGACTAGAGAAAAGCAATTACATGCTCCAATAGAATCTGATGTGTAGCCCGGAAGATGGTTTCGGCAAATCGAGTTTTTAGCATTGCTGCACGCAAAGCCTTCTTCGGAGACATTTGGAAATCTAATGATGTCCATCCTAGAAACAATTCATTTAGAGTTACATTTGAATGTCAAGAACCATGACCACCAAACTCATTTCCTCGTCTGAAACAAAAGCTAAATCGAGTCACATACAGATTATCTTGGATGCCTGTGAATGCACACAAATTTAAAATATTTTTACCAAACACACTTGAAGAATAGAGAGTGAAACACTGCTATGTTTCTTTCCACAGAAATGCTAGAGAAATAAATATTCTTGAGGGTTCTCTCTCACAATCCAATTCAGAACAACAAATATTTAATTTCCCATCCAACTTCCAAGAAATTAATTTATTTCAGCTATCCATTGGTCATCATTTCATTGTTAAATCAACACAAGATATGATAGACAATTTGGAGTTTTGCCATATTATTGGGATATAGCACACATTATACAAGATAAACTACCTTCACCAGAAACATCAGCTGTAACAGGGGTTGAGCTGTGACCATGGGGACTGCTGCCTGCAAAAATCAAATTACACAAGATCTTAAATTACATGAGCATATCATTGCAAAAATCACCAACGCTATTCATATTTGGAGAAATATCTACTAAAGGAGAAAATGTGCTGACCATCAAAATCTGCATTTAGTTTGCTTAAGCGAGATTCCATGGGATATTTCACCTCATGTTCCTGATATGTAGAGCAAAGTTGCATCAACAACCATTTAAGCAATACACACTAAGTACCAAAGTCAATGATACATTGATACTTACAAGTATATCACAATTATCAAGTTCTGATGATCTTTCCAACGCAATCTCTACAAGACAAACTATAATATGAGTTGTTTGGCTACCAAAATTTAGGTGTACACGAAATAGTGACAAATAAGAATGGAACTAACCATTAGAAGTTGACAGAGATGAAGCTATTTTAAGCCGCCTGCAATGGCATGACAATGTACCACATGCAGAACATTTGGCTGCAATACAATTGATCAATTGTTCGTGACTCACACAAGCAAAAGAACTTTGACGACACTTTTCTGTGCCATTAAGAGATGGCTAATTAGCTCTAAAGAAGAGCTAAAAGAAGACTCTTTTCTACGCCTCTCAGTACCTTTCACACCAGCTTTATTCAGTAATAGGCATGCAGTGTCTTCCATTTTGGCAGGTTTGACCTGCTTAATAAATAGAGAATATCACTCAAACACTACTGGTAAACCATAAGAGAAATAGAAGTATAATGACCTATAAAAAGAATATGGAGTAAGAACGAAAAGGTTTAAGGCTCAAGGCTTTGGCAATTACCATTGGTAGCATGCAAAATGCTCACCAAAAGAAAGTTACTTTCACACATCAATAGACAATAATGATTACCTTCCTCCATAAAAATTGTCTTACCTTATCAGCTCTTGTTTCCAGAAAACATTTTACTGCTTTTTTCAGCTTCCATAGAGTGTCATCCTCAGCTGCATCAAAAAACGAAGCAATCCTTTCTTCATTTAGTGCCAAACCAAACTTTTGGAACACAGCTCTCAAATTCCCAGTCATCTCTCTGCTTGATAAGTCCAGAAACTCTAATCTAAGCTTTTGCTTTTCCTCCATTGACATAGGCCTTTTGGCTACAGCATTAACAAGTGAAGAAACTTTGTTAAGGCCAATTTTTTGTGTGTCTAGTCCATGCTCTTCTGCTGTCTCTTGGCCATTTCTTTCATCAACAACAATGTTTTCCACATTCCTGCTCTCGCTCTTTAATTTGGCCTCTATTAGTTTCCACTTCTTGTTAAAAACTCCATTTAATTCTTTTGCAAAATGATGGAAACAGTTCCCAGGAGGATTATACAGCATTGCATTGGAAAAGGTCAACCGAACATCAGCAGCGAAATCCTCTGCTCCATAGTTTGATTCACCCTCTAATTTGCGCTTTATTGTTCCCAAATCCATAGGCTTGGTGATTATTGACAAATAATCAGGTATATTCAGCTTCACTGGATCGACCGGTTTGTTAAAATGATGTCCAAGTTTATGCATCATCAACGCTTTCAAAATGATAGTGCACTGCTGCTTCATACTATGGTCCATTTTCTGCCTCTTCCCCCTTTGAACATCAAAACATGTGTCAGGCCTTCTCTTATTACAGTCTACGGGCCTACATGGTCTCGCTGAGTTATCTACATCCGAAAGCTTATGTTTGATAACAGTAACTCCGTGTTCACCTTTGTGTCCCTTGGTTACTACAAACTTAATAGTGTTTTGGCATTGTTTCACATCTGATTCATTCCGTATTCCTTTGGAAGTTATTTTAAACTTCAATCTGCTCTTCAACGAGTGATCCACTGCTGTCATTGTGGGAAACTAAAATAGCTGGTAAAGGGAGTGCATCAGAGCGTAATGGTCACTCGCAGCCACAATGCCCACTCGCCCCAGCGACCCACTATGCAGAGTGAAAAAAGATACATTAATACTGATTTGATTACATCAACATGCATGATGCAATAAACGGCATATCAACAACAATAGCAAGAAGTAACGACATTGAAATTATGAAACTTAGAGCTACAAGCTATAAATAATTTCACCGCCAAAAACCATTATAGACAACTTGCTTAGAACACCGAGATATTGCAAAAAAAAAATCCAACTGGAATAATTTGGTTAAATTCATAGATCAGAGGATTTAGCAATACCTGACAGTGTCAGAGTAAGAAAACAGGTGATAAGGCTACACAGGAGAAAACATACGGACGAATGTAAATTTATCTACTTACAAGAAAAGAAGAGACTGCAACTAATCAATCAATGACTTAGAATGAAGGAAGTTAACCCACAATCACGTCGGCAACATGAAAGAATCAGAACATCGTGTATAATCATAATCAGAAAAAAGTCAACCCATAATCAGTCTAAAGATGCAAGAATCAGATAATCGAGTGTAATAAAAATCAGAAAATGAATAAGCAGGTTTAGGAACAAATCAAGTATACAATCACCAATATCAAAAACAAACTCACGAAATTAGGCACACAAAATTTTAGATCCAGTCAACACATAAAGATACTTCCAATAGTAGAACTCAGTATCAAAAAAGGCAAAAACCCAGGAAAGATCTCAACCTACCAAGTACACACAAATAAGGTAAATAGAGTTTACAAATGAGATACATCGGACACGGGAAATAAGAAAAATTCTAATAATACAACAAGAATTACATAAAATGAGCAAGTTCAGTGAAAGCTCAACTTTCCATCCACATATTGAACATAAACACTGATACCATCTATAAAAACTCAGCACTTCAAGAACCCAAGATTGAACGAGGAAAATAAATAACAATAGGCAAAACTCGAATTTGAACATACCAACCGGAGACGAATCGCGAGTTCGAACGCAAACTTCAAATAAAGGAAGATCAAACGCGTACAAGAAATAATAAAACTAGGTTTGGGGAGAAAGATCGGGTGCTAGAAGGATTGGGAGTGGAGCGAACGAAGTGGTGAAGGGTTTTAGGGTTTTACTCCCTCCCTCTTCCCCCCAATCTCTTTGCGCCGATTTCCAACTCAACGCGTCTTTGTTTTGTTGTAGCTCATTAGCTCATTTTAGAGTGACAATTGACAAATTTGCCCCGAGGGTAGAACTGGAAAAGGACGGGAATTGTCGACGTATGGAAGCTTCTTAACTAGAGTAATAAATACAAAACGATTGCGTAATGCGTACTACACTTGTCTACATTAAATATTTCTTTGAGTTTTTAAGGAATTAATAAATAACTAATGAGACATATTTAACGACAAATTGGGATCCTTTAGTTGATACTTTCAACACTAATTTCCCGGATGCTCGATTTATTTACATTGTTGCGTACGGCATCTTCCAGGATTTAATATCCCTCGTCTTTCGGAAATTATACTAATACCCCACTTTTTCAATTTTTCATATTTCCAATTTATCTAACCATTTTCCAATTTAAACGACAATTGTAATCCAAGCTAGATTTGTTTAATTTAGATGATTGTAAAATCTTGGCATCTAATTGTTTTTGTCGAATCAGTTCGCGTATCATATCTACAACTATTGCGTGTTCTATATAGGCGTTTCCATCTCTCTCTAATTATGATGTGGCTATTGAAATGTGGTAAAAATAAGAAGTTTACTATCGACTAAATTTGCATGTATATTTCAACTGTGTTCAGGGTTTAGAGTTGGGGCGGAAAGATGGAGAATGCTTAGCCATACGAACGCGAGGTTCAAACGAGGAAAGATTTACGATGGATACAAAGGGCGTGGTGATAAAGAAGCGCTTGGGGAATAGTAACCAATATTTGATCTGGGATGCTTGGTATCCTTCAGAAGCTGCAAATATCATAACCAGGAGGAGGAGATATCAACAATACGAGAAGGAATCCGATGCATATCTCTACGGCATTAATCGTTTAGCTCGGGCTCAGCTCTTGAAGAAAAATGGATTATAGACGGTTTGCGACTTTTAATGCTTTTGTCATAATATTATTTATGTTTACAAACGATTGGCTTTGCTGCTTGCAAAATTCACGCCTTCTTCATTCTCGTTTCGGACTCTTTTAGTGCATGGTGTGTATGTTATCTTGTGTAGCATATGGAACTCATCATTCTTCGCTTTTGAATTATAACTACTATCTGAATTTCAAATGAAAATAATTTACCCCGAATTGAGGTGATTAGAAACATAGTATAACACTTGAAACATGTCATGTTATTCATCATACACAGAATAAGGTCCAAGAATACAACAAAGTACAGATAAAGTTATCCGTTTCATAGTATCATGATAACATAGATCATATATTTGTACCGTTGACATAACACCACTCTTTATCATTCGTTGATGCTTAATTTACTTAAAAGCCAGAAATACCTTGTAAGAAACAGGATCAGGAGAAATACCATGGCTTCTGATTTTACACCATCACCTGTCGGAAAATATGAGAAAAATCTTTAGTACAACGTTTCTTGATCTTCTCAGTTCAATCCTTGTAGTGTTAAAAGGTAAAAATAGCTGTTATATAGCTAATAGCACGTGTGCTTGGATCCAAACATATTCAACTTAAACCAGTTTGAGAAGTTCATCCTACTTTTAACCCAAAACAATCAAGTAAATAAATATTTTTCGTGAAATGGGTTTCTTTCAATTTGAAGATATGAATCTCTAGTAGTACAACTGTCTTTCTTTCACACACATAATGATGTTTTAGATTGAAAAGTTGGGGAAAATTATTATTGTGCAGATTTTGGTTATGATGAAACGTCTCATATATATTGTATACTTACACTAACTGAAGAGATGGTGGGTCTTCACGAGGGAAGTGATCATTATCCTGATGCAATTCATTGACTTGAAGGTAGTTTCGAGCATCAAATGGTTGGTGCGGAACGAGTTCGTAATCACAAGCATTTGCAGGCATCAAACTCACGTGCTGTTGTTGGGCTCTCTCAGTTTCAGCTATCTTCACAGTTCATGCAAACACCAGACTTGAATCAATCCCATGTCCATACTATCACATAGTTTCAAGAATATATCTCTTTTCGAAACAACGAATCACATCACTTTGTACGAAAATGAGCGTCCTAATTCATCTATCAAGCATTAGTAAACAAATGGATATGATGTTATCTATTAATGCACCTTTGCTCGAAGGTACTGGTTATTGTGGTGTAAGTCAATCTCCTGCTGCAAATCGTCAGCAAGCTAAGAATTCAAATACATGCTAGCCAACAGCAGCAATGCACATATGATCACTTAATTACTTACCCTCTTCTGCATGTACTCAATTTCAGCAAAAAGCAGCTCATTCTGCAACAAATTGACACATTTATATGTTAACAGAAATAGTTCATTATCTACTCATTTAAGTTTGAGAACAACCTTTTTGGATCGAATTCTGCTGATGCCTCTTTCAACCTTAGTCTCCAGATTCTTGAGCTCCCTCAGTGTTAATCCTCCTAAAGACTCACCAATCATGTTCCTGAATGAAAATATATATGGCCCAAATGTAATTACATAAGTGAAAAAACAATGATAATTAGTGGGGCAAAGTTCACCACCTGTTATGGTTCTGCAAATTACTGATCTGGGCACGCAGTTTCGATGCCTCTTGCTGGTAATACTGAGTGTTGGCTTCAGCAACAGACCCATTGTTTGAGGAATCTGAGGATGCTTTCTTGTACCTTTCGATGGTTGTTTTCACACTGCACCATTCGGATAAATTCAAGTCCTCCTTGTGCTTACGATCATTATACGGCAAGCTTTTGTGATAATAGAACTCAGTTTTCAAAAATATTGATATTTCTTCCAATTAAATTTCTATGGCCTTTTCTTTTGTACGATGAACAAAATCCAATGGACAAAAGGCATGAACAACAATTCAAACGGGAGTGTTCAAATTAGTTCAGATTGATTCTGCAGACCATTCAAAATGTCAATGTGACATGATTTAATGAATTGAACCCAACACAACAGACAGCTAGCTCACTCCTTACTTTCTGCTACCTTAATTTCGTCGAGGCACTGATTGGGCTGCCATTGCCTAGCTGGCACTATATCTTCAATGGATTATGGGCTCATTTTTCTATATTTTATATTCTAATAATAAGGAGTTTTCCTTTTAAATAAATTTTTGAGCCCCCTCCCACGAATCACCTTAACCTTCTTCGGTGGTGTTTACAAAAAATAATGATTTAGGGAAAAGCAATTAAATTTTTAAATATGAAAAGATGATAAAAATCGGAAGTGTGTAGTATTTAAAAACAAGAGTGGAAAACTGATTCAAAAGTGAGTAATGCTTGATATTAAGTGATCATAATATTCATTTTTAACCATAATCACTTTTTTTTTATAGAAGTAGAATCAATACCAAATTACGGATTTTTCGATGAACCGAAGTGGAAGCTAACATAGAATCTGTGATTAGAAACACCCAAAGCTAATTTTTTGAGGCAGAGGTCATGAATCACATTTCTAGTGGTCGTCAACAAAAAACAATCTCCTACTTTATGAAGATATATTAATAAGTTGAGTTCATTGCACGAATATGGTTGTTCCTATTAAGGCATAAATACTTCATACGGTCAAATTTATACCATTCAAGGTTAAATTCATGTCATCTAGCATAATCGTTAAATGCTTTTCATGATATAAACTGGAGCATGAGCTGAACTTTCTAGGAAAACCATATATCAACAAGAGTTTCTTTGGGTATGAAATTTTAGAAACTACTCCTACATATCTTGATCATGTGATCATTTGAAAAATTTTGAAAAACTATAATCTGATTCTTCTTTTAAGATATTAAATACATATGATTTAACTTGGGTTTTTTTTTTAAATAAGCCAGTTTGAATATTCAGAATTATATATTTTTATAAAAACTCATCAAATTAACCATAACCTAACAAGGATAATAATAATAATCATGAAAATTTGGACGGAATACCTGTTACACACAATATTTTCTTTTCTAAAAAAGGTTGAAGTATTTTCCCAGGATATATGCTGTAAATTATTCAAGATTTTTTTCACCACCAAGAATAGGAAGAAAACCAAAGAAATACATCGGAATTTCAGAAATCTCCTATTGGCTGGCAGAAGCCGTACCTTACGTATCTCTGTGTTTTGTGAGTGTGTGAGTGTATATATATATTCTGTACGTATAGTTTCAGAACCTAGCTAAGGCAGGTATTCTCATTGGTTAGCTATTCTGCTTCGGTTCCGTTCATTTAATTACTTCTTTCCTCTTCTGGTTACAAAGTTCTCAGAAGCTTAGTGAAAGCCTTAAACTGAGATGGCATAAAGAAAATGGGTTCCGGGCCATTGCTCCACCGGGTATAACAGTAGGCATTAGATCCGTGAGATTCATATGAAAATTTATAGAATCCATGTTGATACTATGACTGTGCTGCACAACTTCTCTAGGTGGTGCAGCATAGTATTTACCCGGGTTCAGTATACTTGGTATTTGAAATTTTTGTGCTCTGATGCGTAAATGAAGAGGGGAGAAGCCAGTTAACAAAATAATAATAATAATAATAATAATATAAGAATGAGTATCATAACATATTAAAACTGCGTTTTGTCAGAAATCAAGAACAGAAAATCTGAGTCTGACGTGACCAAAGATTCTTGTAACTGAGATAAATTTATCTGCTTCGACTTTCGGTTCTAACCAAAAAAAGGATGCCTATGGTTAGATTCCACGAACAAGAAAAAATCCATCAAAATTAGACTGATTTCTTAAAAACCTACGGATTACTCGTAAGCCTTTGTGATTTTGTACAAAGCAGGCCAAAAAGATCTGTGCTTTGGTTTGGAGGAGCTTTTAGCTAGAGGAATCATGAACTATATATAGTTGAAAAGTATACCTGTTTAGAGTGAATTTGTGGTAGGTCTTGGTTAGTAGTCGAGATTTTGCAAAAAATTAAACCATTGAATATCAAAGAAATTTCAAAAGAAAAAGAAACCCTAATAAGGATTGCAATAGACTGTTGACATCTTTTCTTGCAGAGTCTTTTTTCTTTACCTTGCTGATGCTAAAAACTGGCTTGCTATTAAAGAATGGTTCAAAGGAATGGGATGCATTGGCGAATGGGAGCTTGACAACTTGAAATAGTCCTCTCATTGGCTATGGGAGGAAGAAATGGAGAAGACAACTTAATAACAAACATTTGAGTGCTGATCTCTAATTTTTTGTATAAATGTATGACTATTTTTCCATTTCTTGCTGACAACAACTATGCATTTATCTTTTGCAAGAGATCTATGCATTTAAAAGAAACCTTCGTAAAGCACAGTGAAATGAACAAATTAGGAAAATAAAGAAAGGCAACTAAATCCAAGTCAAGAAAGAAAAAAACACTAAAAAATTTTCACTGTGCGTGACATATTGTCCTTGATATCAAAATTTGATTAGCAAGATCCAACCAGAGGAGTTCACCAATTTATACAAGAAACCCCTTTTGGATTGGACACGAGAAAATGAGAGAAAGAAGGATCCAAGATCCATCGTTTCCTTACAGATAAAACAAGAAAACAAAGGCAAGACTTTAAAGACTTGAAGAGAAGTGAAACCAGTCCAGATCCCCCAAGATAGTTAAAGTTAAATCAAACCCTTTTTCTTAGTTTGATGCTTCTTGTGAGACAAATTTGTATATTTATGTTTACCTGTTGTTTGCGTACTCGTAGAGACGGCCTCGGTTGGAGAACACAATCAGAGCAACCTCAGCATCACAAAGCACTGATAATTCATAGGCCTTCTTCAGCAAACCGTTGCGGCGTTTGCAGAAGGTCACCTGTCGATTTGTCGTGTTTTCGATCCGCTTGATCTCGATCTTCCCCCTCGCAATCTTCCTCTGAGGAGACAAATCCCTGGCTTGCTCATTGTGAAATTCCATTAATCTCTGCAGCAAAAGTAGCATCTGTTTGTAACTCTTTACAGGTCATATACTAGTAAGAAATCTGAAATCCAGAAACATCAAACAATAGCAAAAAAAGGCGAAGCTTTAAATTGTTACTTCATCAAGAATTGCGTTTTGTGTGAACAGCTAGCATATATATGTAAGATTATTTGTACCCTCACTAACCTAAAATCGGAAGTCGGAGTTGAAGGTTTCTTGAGAGCAGAAGACAGATTAAATTTCTATGTGATGCTTGATTTTGGTGATCTAAGGAACCGATGCAGAAATTTTTTTTAGGAGTTGTATATTTATAAAGTGAAGGTGACTCCCATACTATGATAATACTAGATAACTTCATATATCTCTATCCATTAATATAGCTAAATTGTTTTTACATGTAATTAGTATCTCTGTGAAATTCATGCACATTGATTAGTTAATCTGATCTTTTCTTGGTATCTCCAATAAAGGGTGGTCGGACAAGGCTCGGGACGCAGTACTCGATTATTTGTCTTGTGTTAATCATAGATTTTGCTTGTGGAATAAATAAAAATGTTCGTACAAAATGTTTTCAAGATTTAGAACGCTGATTATAAATTTCTCGAAAGAAAAATAAAAATTTCCATTTAGTCAATTCTCTTCTTCAATTTCTGCGTTGCTCACTTTTTCTAGTTCAATCCAACTACGTACGACTCAAACCGGGGATCAATAAACCAGTTACCAGTTACCAGTTAATCCTCCATGGAGAAAATTCTGTGGCCACATTTTTCCTCTTGAGTTCACAGAAATGGCCCTAAACTCAGAAGGTAAAATATAATTTCGTTTACAATCAAGGTTTATCAGAGGCGAATATCTGCTGACTCAAATACGTTATGTCAGTGTGAGTTAAAATCTTAAACTCGTAATTTTGTTTCTAAAAAAAATCATTACTTTCTGGTTCACCGGACGAGATGAAATATATATACAAAATGGTGTGATTAATAAATATTGTTTGTTATTTGAAATAATATTTGATAAGTAGTAATATGTTTTTAGTTGATTAAAATTGCGAGAGTTAGTATTTATATTTTTAATAATCGATTACTATAAGTAAAAGGATGGAGAACTAATAAGTAATTTTTGTATAAATGATATGATTGATGTAATATGAATAATACAATTTGATTGATGTGAGTTTTCCGAGTGCAATAAAATTCCAAATTAGATCGAGCGATCGACCCGTGTCGCTTGAGTTGCTATAAGTTTAAAAGATTGGGGTTGCATTATTACCACCAGCTATAACTTTTGTTAATGCGACAAGTGCTCGATTCTACAATTGATATCAGGGCCAATGACACGAGTTCGACTCCCATTGATTTGAAGAAGTGCAATTATTGGTATGAAGATTGTTGGAGTCAATAATTGCCTCTGCTAGGTAGAGTGATCGAACCGTGGCGCTTGAATTGTTATACAGTTTAAAAGATTTGAGTTGTATCGTTACCACCAGCTATAACTTTTGGTAAAACGACAAAAGTTCGGTCCTACAGAGTTAAATATAGAATGATTTTATTACTTTAATCTAATACCCGAGCTAAATGATGCCGTTTGTATCAATGTTATGGATATATGATATATGGTCACCATTTCTTTTGCCATATGGAACCAGAACTTAGGTACTCCATGCCTACGAAACCATTAGAACTCGAACGTAAAATTTCTTTCTTCCAGTACGGCGATCTCTAATTGTCATTTTTCCTCCAAATTTCGATTTTAGTGCATTAATTTTGCTTCTTCTGCAATTTATTATTTAACCTGGTATTACGTCATTAGTATATGATATTATGTTAACAAAATTATGGCATTAAGATTGACATTACGGACTCTTGTATGTTTGACTAAACTCTACCAATCAAGATTGTTTTTCTCAACGAGGTTTGTTAGTTCGTCTTTGTATATCATATATATATAATTCTTTAAATTAACTAAATTTATTGTCTCTGGCAATAATTTATTTTTTGTGGCTTCTGTGCAGAGTACATTTCAATCTATATGATCATGATATGCATTATTAATATACGCATTGGATAAGGTTATTAGAATTCACTCCATATATAGAGGGCGTTAGAAGGAGTTTTAAAATTTGTTTGATAAATAAAATAGAAATTGTTTATAAGCTGTCAAAATAAGGTATATGACATGCATATAAGCTGTTTTTTAAAAGTAAGGTACACCCATGCTTTTGTGAAAAATATCTTATATTAATATTTTACTTTTACAAAAATATCCTTATATAATATATATTTCTTAATTTCCATAATGTCCTTCTATATGTTTTGATAAATTCTCACACTGATTTTTGTTAGTTGACTATATATGAAAAAAAATTAAATTAACATTAAATATTTATGTTTAAAATTTCCCAAAAAATATCAATTTTTCTAGGTTTCTAATTTTATATCCTTTGGGTAATTTATACAATAAAAATATCTTACAATTACCAGACGCATTAATATCTTTAAGATTTTTATCCAAAAATTACAAACAATTTATAAGATTTTTTTAAAAAAACCAAGATTATCCCGGTTTTTTACAAAAGATCTTTTTCTAACATTCTGCTCTCCAAAATACTCTTAAATCTTTTCTTAAATATTCATTATGTGTACTCCATATATTTTGATAATTTCATAACTTATATAATGAAAATTTTTTATAAATATATTCTAAAAAATAAAATAAAGTAAAAAATTATTATTATTTTTCTCAAATTATATCAATTTTCTAAGTTCTTAAGTTTATGTACTTCTGGTAATTTATCCTTCGTGAAATTCTTTTTTAAGTTTCAATATAACAAATACATCAACATTTTTAAGTTGCTTAAAATAAGTTTATCCTTATAACATCTTAATTTTAAAATAAAACCTAACAACTTATAATAAACTCAGCTTATTATGAGCTGTTTTTAATAATTTTAGTCAGACACTTTCTAAATATGGAAACTACACAATATAATTGGGATGGAGATAAAGAACATTCGTTCTAATTTGCGGGACGAAGAGATAATCAATTTATTAAAATGTGGATAAATGCCATAAGAGTATCGTAGTTGTATAAAAGAAGTTAAATGCACAAACTGTTTATAGCATATGTTACACTTGTTTTAAAAAAACATATTATTGGATATCTATATTTCGGTGAAAACAAAGCCATTTTCAAGAAAGTTGATCCCTTAGTATATCTAACGGACAAAAACAGCTTAGTTGGATAAAATGATATCATTCGGAGAAAGTAAATTTTCTAGAGTGTTGTTATATTGGCTCAAGCCCTTGTCCTGTTATGTGAGCCCAAGCCCAAACCTTGCATTTATTGCTTTACTTTCGGTCGCTGGATTTCTTCCTGATTTTCTGGCCCTTCATCTCTTTAATACACCCTCCCTCTCTTGTCTGATTAAGCAACATTCGATCCCCTTTCTTCTTCTCAACCCTAATCGCCGCTGCCCCTTTTTCACTTCTTCGCACAGGCTGGTCTTCTCCGTTGAGAAGTTAGCGCTGGGTTCAGTGACTCTTCGTGAGTCACAGGTTCCGCTGTTCTTCTCCGTTGAAGCCCCATCGTGTGCTCTTTTCTCCGTGTGTGTGTAGACAGTGATGTACTTGTTGGTATCCCGGTGAAATGGTGCTAAACCTGTCCCAATCTTGAATTCCGGTTCTGTGAAGGGAAGGTGTGACCACGAGGGGTACGAGAGTGGGTTGAGGGGCTGTTTCTGGCAGGGGGTGCGAGAGTGGGTCGAGGGGCTAGCTAGGCAGTGGGTTTGAGAGTATTGTAAAGGGCTGTTTTAGCTACTGGTTTTGTGGCTACTGGGTTCGGGTGTGTGGTTCTTTCACTGGGTTCAAGAGCAGTCCAGTATATCATCCACCTTGGGTTCTATACCTCGGTTTCGGTTTAGGATTCAGTGTTGAGTAGTGGTTTCTCGGTTGTTCAGTGACTGAGCCGGACCAATCTTGTTAGATTGGGTCCTTTATTTCCCTTGTGGAAAAGATTTGATGCCAACAGTATATTGTGTTCATATTCTGGGTTGTATACATTGGTTTGCCTCTGTGTTTTTCATCTGTGCAGGTTACTGTGAAAGGCTGTGCACTCCTAACAGTGGCTAGGTGGTTCCTGGAGTGGAGCAGTGAACTCCCAACAGTGGTATCAGAGCCACTGGTTCGTTGCTTGAGCCACTGGTCCATTAACTTGAGCCTCGGGTTCGTTAACTGGCACCTCTGGTTCGTGACTGCAGCCTCTGGTTCGTGACTGGAGCCACTGGTTCGTGCATCAGGAACCTGCTGTAGGCTGGAAGCATCCAAGAAGACTGTGCTAGCTATAGGGAACCCTAACCCCAGAGCATTGGCCTCTGGGTGGTAAAATTCTGTCCCTTGTGTGCCTAAGGTGTACTGTAAATTGTTACAGTACCAATATATAAATTTGAGTACTGTGTGTTGTAGTACTCCAGGGCTGATAATGTGATCCTATCTCACACTGTCCCCCACAGGGCTGTGTAAGGGAGTTCTGTCCAAGGCACCTTGACCGCACACCTAGAGTGTGTTGAGGAATCCCGTGTGCCTAGAACCTCCTGCCCAGCCTCTACCTTCTGCAATTATCTGTTGTGTTTCAATCTGGTCCCTGGTTTGATATATGATGTGTGTTACTGTCTGGTCAGTACCTTGTGGTTCTACACTATGTTGGAATTGGCTGTTGCATTGTTTTCTGGCTGACTGTTACTGCCTGATCATATTACTGTTATCTGCTGTCTGTCTGACGCAGTGTTAAGAAAATGCGGTAAACTTGACTCAGCTAAACTCCTCTGGGAGAAACTACAGGAATTATACACTGAAACATCATTACCTAGTAAAATGTTTCTACTGGAAAAATTCTTTAGGTTCAACTAGATTTGAATAAAGACCTAGATGGTAACTTAGATGTTTTCACCAAACTTATACAAGACATTAAATTAACTGGTGATAAAAATATCGATGACTATACTCCAATTGTGCTATTGAATGCAATTCCTGATGACTATGCTGATGTAAGGTCAGCAATAAAATATGGAAGGGATAAAATCACACTAGAAACTGTAATTAGTGGATTAAAAGTAAAGAATTAGACCTTAAGGCCCACAGAAGAACTAAAACTAATGGGGGTGAAGTTATGCATGTTCGGGGTAGGTCTAAGTCTAGAAGTAGGAACCATATGAGGAAAAACAGGAATAATAGCCGGAGTAGGTCAAGACCAAAGTACAGAGGGAGCAAAACTTGTTATAATTGTGGTGAGATGGGCCACTTTAAGGCTGAATGCCCTCACCCTAAGAAAGATAAGTTTAATAAAAACAATTCACCACAAAATGAACAAGTAAATAAAGCTACTGATTCTGTTAAAAATTATGGTGATGTTCTTATGGTGACTGAATGTGATGGTTCTGTTAACTCTGTGAAAACTCCCTCTATAACTGAAACAGAATGGTTATTTGATTCTGGGTGCTTTTATCACATGACTCCTTTAAGAAATGTTTTCTCTTCTTACACAAATGTGGACAACGGTGTTGTGTCATTAGCCAATGAGAAACAATGTAAAATTGCTGGTGTAGGAGATGTTTGTATAAAATTTGATAATGGTTATGTTTTAACTTTAAAGAATGTTAGACATGTTCCTGCCTTGTGTAGCAATCTTATATCATGTGCTGCCCTAGAAGATGAGGGGTTAGAGGGCAAATAGGGGAATGGGTGCATGAAAATAATAAAAGGATCTTTGGTGTTATTTAAGGCTGTGAAACTTAATAACTTGTATGTTTGTCATGCAAATTCTGTTTGTGGTAATATCAGTGTGAATTCTGTGAAAACTGATATGACTGATCTATGGCATAAAAGATTATGACATATGAGTTCTAAAGGCCTAGAAATTTTACACAAACAAGGCTGTTTTGGTCATGATAAGATGTCTTATGTTCCTTTTTGTGATTCATGCGTATATGGTAAACATCATAGGGTAAAATTTCCTGCTCTGCCTAAATCTGAACATTCTGCTTGTTCTGGAATTCTTGATTACATACATGCTGATGTGTGGGGCCCCTCGAGTGAACCTACTAAAGGGGGCAGCAGATATTTTCTCTCTGTTATTGATGATTTTTCAAGAAAGCTATGGGTTTTCCTACTTAAGAACAAATCTGATGTGTTTGAAAAATTCAGAACTTGGAAAACTATGATTGAGAACCAAACCGGTAAGAAAATTAAAATTCTTAGGACAGATAATGGGCTGGAATTTTGTAACTCACAGTTTGATGAACTTTGTGAACAATATGGAATTAAAAGGCATAAAACAAATCCCTACGCCCCACAACAAAATAGGGTTGTAGAGAGAATGAATAGAATCTTACTTGAAAGGGTGAGAAGCATGCTAGCCTCCTAAGGACTTTCAAAAAGGTTCTGGGGTGAATGTGTGCTAACCGCTGCCTATTTAATTAACAGATCCCCCTCGGTGCCCTTAAATGGTAAATGTCCTGAATTTGTGTGGTCTGGAAAAGAAATTGACTACTCTTACTTAAAAACTTTTGGTTGTGCTGCTTTTGTGCACAAGAAAGGTGATAAACTTGAACCTAGAGCTGTAAAATGTGTGTTTCTAGGTTACCCTGAGGGTGTTAAAGGGTATAGACTTTGGGTTAGGGGTGAACCGGGTTTTAAAACTTTAAACAGTAGGGATGTCACATTTAATGAAACTGAATTTCCCTGTTTAGCTGTCCAAACCCCTAACAGTGAGTATACTAATGAGAGTTCACCTAATAAGGTGGAGACGTTGAATATAATGCCTACTACCTTGTGTGAACAAGAACCCTCACAAACTGAACAACTTAACCCGGATGAAACTGAACTTCATAACACTGCTGAATCCTCACATGATAATCTAGAAGTTATAACCGATAACTTGCCAAATGATTATATGTTAGCGCGGGATAGGGATAGGAGACAAACAAAACTACCTGCTAGGCTCCAAGACTTTCATTTAACATCACATGCCTTCAATGTATTTGAAGAAATTGACAGTAATGAACCAAAAACATACAACGAAGCCTTAAAATCTAACAAATCCTCTGAATGGATGATGAAACTGGGCCTACATTCCTGCTGATCTATGTGGATGATATACTGTTAATCAGTCCTTCTATGAGTACAATCAATCATGTTAGATCATTTTTGAGTTCAAAATTTGACATGAAGTTTTTAGGAGATGCTAAGAAAATTCTGGGAATGAACATCATTAGAAATAGGGGTAATTCTACAATTTGTTTAAATCAAATTTCCTATATTGAAAAGGTGTTAAACAAATTTGGTATGGCTAGTGCTACTGCTGTAAATGTTCCACTTGCTGCCCATTTTATGTTAAATAAAGAACAATGCCCTAAATCTGAAACTGACATAAATAGCATGAGGAATGTACCCTATTCTAATGCCATAGGTTCTGTCATGTATATGATGGTTAGTACTAGGCCAGACATAGCTTATTCGGTAAGCTGCCTAAGTAGATATATGGCAAATCCTGGTGTAGTTCACTGGAATGCAGTAAAATGGTTACTTAGATACCTTAAGCACTCTTTGAACTATGGTCTCATGTTTTCTAAATGTGATAAAGGTGTTGAACTCACTGGCTATGTAGATTCAAACTATGCTAATGATAAAGACAACAGAAAATCTACCACTTCCTATGTGTTTACGTTGTGTGGTGCATGTGTTAGCTGGAAATCACAACTCCAACATATTGTTGCTTTATCTACTACTGAATCTGAGTATATAGCTATAACAGAGGCCTTTAAAGAAGCTTTGTGGCTTAAGGGCCTGTTAAATGAAATCAGTATGTTAACAGGTAAAGTTACTGTTTTTTCTGATAGTCAATCTGGTATTCAGTTGTGCAAAAACCCTGTGTTCCATGATAGAACTAAACATATAGATGTTAGGTTCCATTTTATCAGGGATATTGTCTCTAAAGGGCTGATTTTTCTTGAGAAGATACCTTCTGAATACAATCCTGCAGATATGGGCACTAAGTGCCTGCCTGTTAGCAAATTCATGTCTTGTTTGAAAATTCTGAAATTTGATACTTGTGACTAACACTTGTCTTGCAGGTAATGTGCTCCCATTGCCATTGGGAAACTGGAGCTGCTAGTTGTAGCAATGTGTTATAACCTGAGAGGTTCTGTGTGTTGTGAACACACCTCCCTAAATAATAATAATAATAATAATAATAATAATAATAATAATAATAATAATAATAATAATAGAATTGGTTGAAATTAATTTAAAAAATCATCGAAGTGTGTTGGATCCGTTTGCATTACATGTTTTAATTTCTCCCGTACATTTTTTGGTGATGTGAATCCCAATCACTAAAAAAATATATTTAGATATGACGTCAAAAAAGGTAAAAGGAGTATTAATGCTTGGTTTTTGCATTCGTAAAGTACATATTTAATGAATTCAAAATTAAGCTTAAAAAATTTAACGAATGTAAAACATTATATAATAAGATATTAGGAACATATTTTATCATTTTCATTAGTTCATGATTAGGTAAGCGCACGAGGATACAGTTGTACTTCACATGAAGTGGTGATCGAATTAATAGATTTAGTAAGTATGGAGAAATAATCCCGCATCCCAGACATGATTTATTTATTTAAATTCGATTTATATTAAAAGGAACATTCAATTTATAATTAAAATTCCTGACACAAATCACTAAAGATTTTCTAAATTTGTAAATATTGTATTCTGTAATTATCGATTATTATATATGTCCGCGTTTTCCTTACCTTCCAATATACACATATCAAAAGATGTTGTATATCATCTTTGAATTTTTATTGTTGTAGTTATATATACATGTTTTGCATGGCAATCATATTATATATACTAGTAGCATGACACACAGATGTGTATGATTAATTAGTACATTGTAATTTTAAAATATGTATCATACATACAAACGCATTCAGAAATTATCATAAAACTTATATAGAAAACCAAAAAAAAAAAAGATGATGGAAATGCACGTGAGAATTTCTTATATTCAACCTCCTTCAAGATTTCAAGTTACCTGTGGGAGTTTCAAATAAGAATAATTACATTTAACAGCCTTGTAACCTCCCGTTTTGTCTTCACCACATTAAAAATTCAAGAGGACAGGAAAGGAATTGAATTCATTGAAAATATCAAAATAGTTTTTATGGTTCCTCAATTAAACCATTATGCTCCATGTACATTCGCATATGAACCTATATTTCATATGACATAAAGTAACTAATTATATGTTGGATTAAAGTTCTTGATGATAACTAATTACTCTAACATATTTGATGTAGCCAAATTATCTCAGCCGAGAGCTACCACCACGTCGGGAGAACGAGCTCTGTTCGTCGGGTACCACGTCGGGCGTCGGAGCACTGGACGGTGAAAAGCGCTTCTCCTTGCTAGATATCTGCAACCACAAATCACTGGTCAGAGGGCGTCGAAAGTGTGTCCGACGAATCTCCTCCGATGCTTAAGTCAGACAGTGCGCAGGAGAGAAAACGAGAGAGAATATGTGCTGTGAGAGCAAGTGAGTGCAAGAAAATGAGTGTCCGTGAGTGAATGGGGCGTACCTGTATTTATAGAGGGGCTAAGTCGGTGGAGAGGAGCATATCTCGGGTGGGCGAGATCCTCTCCGTGATCTTCGGGGATCCTGTTGCACAAACGAGGAAAGTCGTATCGTCCCCAGATTCTTTAAATAAGGAAAGACGTATCTGGATGGGATTCTTTAGCACGTCGGGTCGGAGTCCTCGGGAGATATCCCCGAGCTGAATATGAATCCTCGGGGTGGTTCTCGATCTCTTCTTGCATAATCCCCGGGCAATATCCCGAGCTTGGTGGCAAAGGTCCTCTGGCAGTTCTCGATCTTAGTGATGTGGATCGGGTTCGTATCGGTCCTCGGGTCCCGAGATGATAACAGGGGGCATCACGAGTATCCCCCGCCGCGAGTCCTGGACGAAGAATTGAAGTATAGGAGTATTCATACTTGAGGTCGGGACGAGGTGAGTTTCGTAATATCGAAGAAAACCATTATCCTTGCGGGGTTGCCTCCTAACCGTCGATAGAGTGACACGTGTTCAGTCAGATGGAGGTCGGGTTATGTTTTTGGGAGAAAACCATAATCCATGTGACATTGCATCCCAGCCGTTGATAAAGTATGATCGTGTGGTCCGGATTGAGGGAGTCTGACAACCGAGGTGACCGTTGGAATTCCCGAGGTAATCTTGACCGTTGAGAGGTGTGAGATCGTACGATCGGGATCATCCTCCTGATTGTTATAAATACTCCGAGGTTTCCCTTTCATTTCTTACTTTCATCTTTTACCGCATCGTTACTCTGCCAAAATTCTCTCTCGCTCCCGAGCACTCGATCTGTTCTCCCGATCTCCAACTCATACTCTTAGTAAGTTCTAACTTTTCTTGGATAATGTCTTCCCCTAGTGATATTATGGTTAGCAGCACGGCCGCGTCGATCGATAGTGTCCCGCCTAGTCCAAAAACCCAAGAGCCCTGGCTTCCCGACCAGGACGAACTCTCCAGTGTCCCTTGGTACGAGGAGAAATCCTCCACCCTTAAACTGTCCGACATTTCCATAATTAAGGAGCAGGGGGTATGATGGGTAAGTTCGAGGTAGTCCTTCCTCACCCCGATGAGAGGGCTCATCGTCCTCATTCGGGCTTTCACACCTTTTACGTGAACCAGCTAGACATGGGCCTTAGGTTTCCCATCCCGAGGTTCTTTACCTCTTTGTGCAAACACATAAAGATTAGCCCGAGCCAACTGGATCCCAACTCATATAGCTTCCTGCTAGCTTTGGCTGTCCTCCTGAGCTATCATGACATCCCCTTGATCTGTGGATGAGTAGGTATTTCTTTATTAGGCGTATCTGGAGCCATGAAACCTTCTGGGGTTGCGATATGTCGTGGCGGGATGACGCCCACACTTTGTCCCCGCTGACTCCCGAGCAAAAACCCGACCTCACTAAATTTTTAGAGATCATGAGAGGGAGGTGTTTTAATGCACATGCTTGATCGAGGAGGATCTCCTGTGTTTTTTTAGATTTAGTGGGAAAAAGGTTCTACTGGTCGGGGAATTAGGTATTGCTATTTTTCCCATACTGTCCTTATTGTTTCCGAAGTCTGATCTGTTAATCGTGTATCTTCTTTTTGCAGAAGACAGGATGACTAAAGCTGAGATGATACAGGCTTTGAAAGAGAGAAAAGCCCAGTCTGGAGGGGCCTCTAGTTCTCGCAAGCCGAGCAAGGAGAAGAGGAAGGAGCCTTCGGAAAGGAAGGAAAGGCGCAAGAAACGCCGTAATGAAGAGATGGGTACTGAGTCTGCTCGGGCGAACGCTCCCAAGGATCCTTCAGAGAAGCAGGATGGTAAGACGAACAAGGATCCCGAGCAGCAATCAACCAAAGAGCCCTACATACTACTGGACAACCAACAATAATGGCATATATAGTTGTATAATATTATATATATGATCTTCAAATATTACGGGTGACCTATTGTTTCTTACGTAGTTTCATATATGCTATAGTTTTCAACCATTATATGTGATTTTTTTTGTTTTAAAATATTATTTGATTTCAAGTTTTGTACATTCGGCACAAAATTCTATAAAATAGGATCTGTTAACCACTCTATATTATATAGTTTGTTAACAGTGATTAAATCAAATTAAAGTGAATTATTTTGAAAATTGGATCTCATCCTCCAAAAATGGTGAAAACTACTTGCTCCGAGCCTAATAATCATAATTTCCAATTGTCAAGTGAAAGAAAACGCTTAGGTTTACGTTTCTTTACTTGGAGTATTACGAGATTTTGCAGCATAAAACAAAACAACGACTCGTGTGAGACCGTCTAACCAGTTGTACTTTATGACACATTAAATCAATGTAAAAAATTATTACTTTTTATACGAAAAATCTTATTTATAACTTTGTCGAAATTGGCCTGACCCATTACAAAGTATTTTTTTATGTTAAAAATATCATTTTCCACGTTAAAAATATTATTTATACATTAAAGTGAACCATGACGGGATATAACAAAAGATTACATAGATATTAGATATATGGAGCCATAATTATGTAAAACACGTACAGCCTTACATTTTAAGGACATTTTGATCATATGAATAAAAGCTTGTCACAAAAAGTCAAAAACTCAACTTCAAGCCAACTGGTGGTGGTTTTATGAATTGAAGTTGAATTATGTCCAACGAATATGACGTGAGGATGAAGATGTACAACAATAGATGCATATTGATCGCAAGCCAATAATCTATAGGCATACACAAATTCTAAGGGGTGCCAATTGGAGATTAGGAAATTAGAAATGAGAGTAAATTAGTCTAAAATCCCCTAAAGAATTACTTTGTATTAAAAGTTTAGTTAAATAAGACGGTATATGGTTGAGTTTATAAACTCTCTAAAATTGCTTATAAACTCCGTCGTAGGTGGGTTTGTCATCTAATCTATGCTGCAAACTTCTAGCAATGTAAAAAATCGGTGTCACATTAATAAATATAATATATAAAGTACGAAAAAAGATCAAATCACCTCTACCCATCGAACAATTTGTAAGTCTTGCTTTTTCTTCTCTTTTGGAGCTCTCTAACCATTAGGTAAAAGAAGGGTAATAACATATATAATACAGAATAACACGAAATAATCAGATTGAAAAACAGCGTCAAGAACAGAAAGTAAATCGAGGCCTGTGTTCTAACACAGTTCCTTAAAACAGATTCACCTCGCCCCAGTGCTTCCAATGACCAAGCTACGCGTGGTGTCTGTTTCCCAGGGTACAACGACGGAACCGAGCAGGTAACTGAAAGCACGAGGCTATGCTACATCGACGAACTGAACCGCATCTGCACTGTATCAGCTTTGGTAGGCAGAAATCACTCTAATTATCACCTTACCCAGAAACACAAAAAGCACGGTTTACGCGGCACCCAAAAGACAATGATCGAAAAACGCATAACCATTTAAATGAAGTCGCTTTGGCGTGCGTGAAAATATCAAGAAGAAATGCAAGTAATAAAAACGTAATTCATTCATTGGAAAAAATAAAAATTACAAAGGGAAAGGGGGTAGTCATTTCTCGGGAGCTGAATAAGCCTCCACTTCGCCCTCTTCGGGCATATCTTCCAAAGCTTTGAGGAAGCTGAGGAAAGGAGCTGGATGCTCGGCCTCCGAGTATCCATTGGCCCTAAACTGGGCTAAGCATCCATTGAAGCCCTGTTCAAAAAAGGATAATGCCCTAGTAGAGCATAACTCGCCAAAGTCCGAAGACTCGAGGAAGTCTTCTTTCCTTTTCACCCAGATAGCCTCGGCCTCCTCTTGCATCTTTCGCATCTCCTCTTCCAGACGTGCCACATTGGCTTATGAAGCTGCTAGTTTTTCCGAGAAGGATTTCTTCTCAGCATTAAAAACTCCTCGGTCTTTCACGAGTTCATTCATCAGTTTTTCATGTTGAGAGAGTACCTCGTTCATTGATCGTCGGGAGGTGTGAGCCACCTCCGGGCATTTGAAACCCGTAGGGACAATTCAACCCCCCCCGCACATCTCACCCCCCCCCCCCCCCCCCCCCCCCAACCCCTATCAGGGCCTACACCATAAAAAGATAATAGCAATCACACATAAACATGTTAGATAAAGAAGAAGGTAGATATACTTGCATAAAATGAGTAGCCAAGGCCTCCATGGCCGTCTGATCATAAGCCAAGTTAACCACGGGGAGACCGGCGTCGGGAACAAAGAAATCCAGAGCCGTGGCAATAGTCGGGCGAGCCACAAAAGACATATCTACGTTCCCTGGTTGATCAGGCAGAGAAGTTCCCGCCTCTTTGTTACCCTCAATAGCTACCTCAGAAGAAGATTTCTTCCATGGGAACTTGTCATTTCTCGAGGAGGTTTTTCGTTTTCCTTTATTACTCTCCTCGGGGAGAGGATTCAGGCTCTTTACTACTTCCAAATCTTGTTGCTTGTACGCTTTCATAATTTGGGCCTTCATGATCCTCTCGGCTGCACAGAAATAAGGAGAACAATGGGTAGAAAAACTTAAAAGAAACAAGGGATGAAAGGATAAACAGAAAAGCAAAGGTTATACCTAAGTCCCCCTCCACCTCTACCCCTTTTCGGCTGAAGCCAAAATGGTACAGGAGATCCTCTTGGACCAATTCCTGTGCATTGAAGCACTTTACGCTCATGGTATTTAAAAAGTTGGTCAGGTCGTATTCCTGCACGGGTAAGGGAGGAGTTCTTTTCGTAGGCTTCTCAGACCACGACATATTGTAATGCCACGCTACCCCCTCCCAAGCATTACGTCTCAAAAAGAAATACCGACTCATCCAACCCTTGTGTGAGCTCGGGTTTTCCTTAATAAACCCCAGCTCGGACTTCAGACGAATGAAAAGCTTTTGGACATGTCGTTGTCGGACCTGGCTCAGATCGTAGATAAGATGAAGGGAGAGAGGGCTCCGAAGAACCTCAAGAGAACCCCGAGGGCTAAAAGAGAGCTATAAGAATTGGGAGTCAATTAGCTGGGGCTCACCCTTAAATGATCGCACAAATTTTGGTTAAATGGGGGGACGGGAAACCTAAGACCCATCTCTAAATTATTGAGATAAAAAGTATGTTAGAACAATACAGGGACCATCAAAGTATGGTAGCCTTCGGAAAGAAGATGAGCTCGGTCCTCGATGTTGGGTATCAAAATATCATAATGTTTCGACATGCCGGATAGTTTCCTAATAAGGTCTTTGTCGGAATCCTGAAGTAAAGATGCCTTGACCTCATACCGAGGGCACCCCTCCGCTGTTAACCTAGCCTCATCAGCATTTATCCTAGCCAATATCTTCTTACGAGAAGTTTTATCGCTCGGACTACTTGTACCCTCACCCCCAAGGAAGAATCTGACTCTAGCGAACGGGCTATCTCATCTACTTTACGCTATCAGCAGAAGAGATGGTTAAAAGATTATTATACTTACTGAATGGATTGGTGAAAGCTCGGGATATGGAAGTCGGATAACTTGCAGAAAGCAAAGAAATTTGGCAGAGTAGCACTGTGATAAAAAAAGTGTGAAATGAGGCAAATGGAGCGGCTATTTATAGGAGAAGCAAACGATTTCCTATCATCCGATCCTGAAGCCATCAATGGTTCAGATATTCTCGAGAAGATCAACAAGCGGGAAAATTCAAAGTACTTTTTAATCGTGGCCGTCCAAATCATTCTAATCAACGGTCAGAAAATCGATCACCCGGATCATGATTTTTTCAGAAAACACAAGTACCTCCCGAGTCCCGACGACTTCATTTAATAGTATTTAACTTAAAAATACTTCGTTTCGACTAAGCCGGGGGATATTATTGATACCAGGTGAAAGAATTGTTGTCCTCGGCGCCCGAGGGGAAGCCAAGATATGTTGTCCTCGGCATCTGGAGAGTGACCATGTTATCGTATCACTTCCCGAGAAGGGTTTCCCGATGGGGGCAAAAGCTATCAAGCCCATACTGGATCATGATTAAAGCGGATAACGTATTCTCAGGTACTGACAGGCCCATGTTGGATTACGATTGGCCAGGTTACATGTGCAGGGTAAACTGTTAAACCCATATCGGGTCATGAGTGGTTAGATGGGGTACACGCAATCGAGATCTTTTCCTCTATAAATACCCAGGTGCGCTTAATTTTAGTTTTGATTCACGACATCACATATTTCCCTCCCACATCAATAACAAAAACTAAACTAGCTTGAGCGTCGGAGGGCCTTCGTCGGGACACTTCCCGACGCCCTTTAACATTTCTCTTTGAATACAGGACAAAACCTCTAGAATCCATAGAAGAGTAAATTGGTCTATTCGGTTGGCAATGATTATCTTTGGTCGGGAATATAGGACGAGATTTAAGCATCACATTCTTTATTTATAGGTAATGAGTACGAGCTCAACGGTATGTTGGTTGGAATGTTTCAGAACTTTTCATAATTTTTGGAAGATTTCTCATCTTTTCATAATCGATTTGTTTATTGTTCGTTACATTTATAAATTAACACTTAAATTTGAATTAGTGGATGAAACAATCTTTTCAAATGGATCCACTGGAAGAACTTATTTTGCATTTTTGGGCTGTTAATTAATGAATTAATAAATTATTAAAAATAGGAATTAATATGAATTAAATTGTACGTATTGGCAGTTATTGACTTAACTGTGCATGTGACAGAGAAATAATGGGATGAGTGACCTTCTGGAAATCTCTCGTACGTCAAGTTATTAATATTGCACCTCTTGATCTGGTTGACCAGGTGGATTGTAAAAGTGTGTCCAAATCTTAACAGAAAATATTATTTCTGCTGAGGATATGATCGACTGTAGGGTAAGGGGTAGGGCTGATCTCTATGGGAATGAGACAGAACTATCAGTTAGACATGCATCCTCCTGTGACTCATGGCCCTATCTACCCAACCCTAAGGCACACAATAGGTGCACTCTGCGTTGTCACGTGTATAAGGAGTAAAGTTATACCTTGGTTAGCGGCTATATCTTTTGGCCTAGTGTAAGAGTTTGATTCTAATATAAGTTGTAACCTCGTTGCAATTTATATGTTTTTAGTGTGATTTATGCTAATTCTATGTATTCGATTAGTAATGGATCAACGAAATTTGAAATATATATTTGTTATAAGCAGTGTTTGCCGAACCGGACCGAACCGGTCGGTCGGACCGCGAACCGGTTGCTAAACCGGTATGGTCAACACCTTAAACCCGGAAAAGCGGTTGGCAGTGTTTGCCGAAGCGGACCGAACCAGTCGGTCGGACCGCGAACCGGTTGCTAAACCGGTACTGTCAACACCTTAAACCCGGAAAAGCTGTTGAACCGCTAAAAAACCGGTTCAAACCTAGTTCAACCCGAAAAACCAGAAAACCGGCCGGTTCTTACTAACCGGCCGAGTTTTTACGATTTTATTTTTTAAGCCGAAATCAAATATTTCCCTGATTCCCTGCCAATCCCTAATCTGCTCTGCGTCGTCTACTTTCAAGTTTCAAGTTTCACATACGAGCTACGAGCTACTGACTTCAACAAACGAGCTATTGTTTACCTCTTCAAATTTCAATCTTCAGGCGTTCAAGGTAGTCTCTTTGGTCTCACTTGGATTTTCGGGGTAGTCTATGTTAGAGTAGATGCCCAACTAGCCAACTTGTGGCGTGTGGGTTTATAGACTCTTGTATATGACAATATTTATATATGATATTCGTATTTATTATATGGCATTCTTTACTTTCATTGTGTGTATGATGATTTACAATTGCGTTGAGTAAAGACCTAGAATACACTAAAGTGTATGTTAGATGTGATAGTGGGTATGACGGCTATCATGAAACACATCTAATAGTCACTGTGTGTTCTGAACTGTTCCTAGTCGATTGGACCGTCAAAACGAGGATAAGGCCGCCCCAGTTCGAGACTAGTATCTGCAATGCGAAGTACCATGTTTCATTGGTAGGGAGCATTGTGATGTTCTGAGCATGCAGATAGATAGTGACCTGGTGATCTATCGAACTACCCTCGTTCGGACTTTCCAAGTGGTTACCATTTATCGAGTGGATAAGTCCGAGGTCTTGGTTGTACTGATTAGTCCTCACGACTCGAAACGTCATTGAGACTCTACATGATAGGCGTCTCACTATTTTGGGGAGTGCGACTTCCTAAAAGTCAACAGGGGTCAAACCGGGGTTTCCCGCTGTTGAGGGGCAAAACGGTCATTTTGCACTGGGGTTCTGAAAAATGGTTTTTCAGATCATAATATTTAGTTTCGGAAACTGAGTCGATCGGTCCGATCTGATCGGCGATCGGAGTTACGATGAAGTCTCGGTGATGGAGATGAACTGAATGTTCATCCGTTGGACCCGGGCCCGTTGGGCCGGTCCAAGTCCAACACTAATATCTATTTAAATATAGATTAGACCTCATAATAACATACAAGACTCTAAACCCTAACCCTAATCACTTGGCCGCCGCCCCCTCTCTACATCATCCTCACGCCGCCGCCGCCGTGCGCCGCACGTCACCGCCGTCGCCGCCTCCGCTTCGCCGAAAAATTGTTTCCGGCCTAGTTTTTCGAGGAGAATCCATTGGCGATAAAATCCTTCAGCCTTATAGTGCAGGCTGATTGGAGGGAGATCGATTCCGGTCGTGGACCTGATTGACGGATCTACCGCCATCTATCGGGAAGAGCCGACGTTCTTGTAATTCCGGTTGGAGCCAGGCACAAGTGCCAGCAAGGTATTCGTTTTGAACACCCTATGAATGTTATAGATTGGAATTATTGTACTCGTATTGATCGTCTCCTGGCTGTTAATTTTCTGTTCTTCCGCTGCCTCGCCGGGGGTCGTGATCCGGATCCCAACAGTGGTATCAGAGCCATGGTTTTCGGATCTGATCAATTCGTATTGCCATATTGTATCTAACGTCTTAAATTTCAGAAACGCAAACTCAAAAATTCTTGGAATTGGCCACCGGCCGCCGCCGCATGCGGCGGCCCCCTCGAAGTGCGCACGAGCGCGCGCGACGCCTGCGCGCTGGCCGCGCATGGCGCGCGACCGCTGGCCATGTCCAGCGCAACCGGTTGTGAGCGCTGGGCGCCGCTTTGGGCCTGTCCCGGGCCGCCCGTGGAGTTTTCGGGCCGGTATGCGATGTCGGGCCCGGTTTTGATCGATTTTGAAATTTTAAGTTTTTGGGCCTAAAATTGTTTTAAACCCAATTTGATACAATTAAAATTAGTAAAATGTGATTTTAATTATGAAATGTGATTTTGTAATAAAATATGATTTTGTTGATTAAAATTTGTTTTATCGGCAAAATACGATTTTATTATAAAATACGATTTCGTAATTAGAAATATGATTTTGAATAAATAATTAGATTATTTAAAATTATGCATGTTAATTAGATTAATTGCATGATTGGGGTGATCGAGAGCCGTGCCCAATGTGTTAGGTGTATGCAATAGGTTTTGTATGATTTCGATTTGTAAATATTTGATCATCATTTAAAGTGGGCCTGTTTGTGGCCCGTTCCCACCCCTTGGTAAATGTATCCCTTATTTGTCATAGTGAATTTAAATGTAAATTACTAGATTTAGTGGGAGGACATCCGAAGACGGTGGACGATGACGATCAAGATATTGAAGATCGAAGATCTGTAAAACCGGAAAGCTTTGTAATAGGATTGCGTTGCATATTGCATTACCCCTAGGATTGGACCCAGGTCCGTGGCTGGCAACCACGGACCGCATAGCTCTCGCGATCGATCATCCCAATATGTGTTTATATATGTTGATATATAGATTAATTGAATCCGCATGTTGCATGTTTTAAATTAGATTTAAATATGCATGAGACCAAAAATTTTTCAAAATAAAATCCCTCGTTTTAAATTAGATTTAAAACTTATATCAAGATAATTGTTTATTCGATAAACTAAAGAGTATTTAAAATTGTTTAAATTAACCCTACCTTCCATCAACAATGGGTGTACGTCGATGCTACCCGTATACATGGCCCGGATCATATTATTGAGGGGGTCATGTATGCCGGAAAGCTGTCCACGCCATTGACAACTGTTGTGAGTCAGTTGGAACTCCCTTTAACGTTGGCTCATATTATTGGGGACGTTAAGGGGACCGTCCTTCACGACTCAACATTGATGGGTCAATCTTGACACGTGATAGTAAACGGCGTCATATTATTGGGCCCTTACTGGACGTGAGGTGAATACATGGAGGTTGCACCGGTTGCAATCGGAAACTACCTTTTGGGGGTCATGGATGGCTGATATTATTCGGGTCCATGATCGCTTGATTGGGCTCCGTGTACCCACTAAAGAAACCTGTTTTCTCGATTTCATTAGAGGGTGGTGAAATCGTTAAAATAGTGGGAGGGTAATTCATAAAACTTAATGACCATGTTTTATGTCTTAGCGCTTATATATAGTTAGTAATGCATGTCTGTTTTCTTTTCAGTATAACTGATTTATAAAATGGTTTCGATGAAAAACCCGCTCGCTGCTATACTGGATAGCAATAGGTTCACCGGTCTGAACTACCAAGACTGGCTCCGGAACCTCAATCTTGTATTGGCTTCGGAGAAGCTCCTCTATACGATAGAGAAGTCGCCTCCGGAGGAAACCCCTGCCGATATCAGCCCTGAGGAGCTGATTACGCTTAACCAATGGCGTGACAACGAGGTTAAAGCTCGATGCTATGTGATGGCATCGATGTCCAATGAAATGCAACGGCGCTTTGAGAAGACAAAGTATGCCTCTGCCATACTCTTTCATCTCAAGGAACTGTACGGGGAGAACTCTCGACATGAGAGGTTCACGGCTGTCAAGGAGCTGATGACGAGCCGTAAAGGTATGTTCTATATTGAAATAAATATGTCTCTTAATTTAACTTCTTGGGTACTTGATACCGGATGTGGATCTCATATCTGCAATGATTTGCAGGTGATGACAAGAAGTCGACGTCTTAGAGAGGGTGATACCCACTTGAGGCTTGGCAATGGAGCAAGAGTTGCTGCAGTAGCTATAGGAGATGTTTATTTATTTCTTTCTTCTGATTTTAAGTTGTTATTGAGAAACGTTTTATTTGTTCCCGAATTAATAAAGAACATTATTTCTGTTTCTATGCTTGATAGTGATGGATATTCTTGTATGTTTGCTAATTCGATTTGCAATATTTACAAGAATGAATGTTTAATTGGAATCGGGGAACGCGAAAACGATTTATACACCTTAAAATTAAAAGACGTTCCAACTCGTGATGTCGAAGCACACACAACAACGATTAAACGGAAACATGATAACTTGAACCCAGCACAACTTTGGCACGCTAGGCTAGGTCACATTTCCCTAAGTAGGATGAATAAGTTAGTTAGGAGTGACCTGTTTGATCTGTCAGACATCGACTCCCTACCAACTTGTGAATCTTGTCTTAAAGGAAAGTTGACCAAGCAACCCTTCAAGGGCAAGGGTGAGCGTGCCCAAGGCCTATTGGATTTGATCCATACTGATGTGTGCGGCCCATTTAGCATTGGTACTAAATATGGTCACACATACTTCATCACCTTTACCGATGATTACTAGGTACGGGTACTTGTACTTGATGAAGTACAAGTCTGAATCCTTTGAAAGGTTCAAGGAATTCAAGGCTGAAGTAGAAAATCAGTTAGGCAAAAGTATTAAGGCACTTCGATCTGATCGAGGTGGTGATTACTTAAGTACTGAGTTTCAAGACTATCTGTAAGAGAATGAGATTCTCTCACAGTGGACCCCTGCGGCCACACCACAGCTCAATGGTGTAGCGGAGCGTCGTAATCGGACCTTTTTGGACATGGTTCGATCCATGATGAGCTTCACTGAGCTTCTTACCTCGTTTTGGGGCTATGCGCTCGAAACGGCGGCAATGTTGTTGAACAATGTCCACACCAAGGCAGTGGATAAGACTCCGTATGAGATATGGATGGGCAAACCACCCAAGTACTCATTTATGAGGATTTGGGGATGCCCTACTTACGTGAAGCAGACAGTGGGAGATAAGCTGGATACGAGATCCATCTTATGCTACTTCATTGGGTATCCAAAGAATTCCATTGGATACTACTTCTACTATCCCAGCGAAACAAAAGTGTTTGTTTCCAGGAATGCCACCTTTATGGAAAGGGAATTTCTACTTGATAGAAAGGGCAGAATAGTAGAACTCGAAGAGGTTCGAGATCCAATCGAAGTACCAGGTGAGTCTCCTGCACCTACAGAGCCAATGCCAGAAATGGTCGCACCTAGGAGATCCGAAAGGGTTCCTAGGGCTCCTGAGAGATATGGTTTTCTCCTTTAAGATGATCAAGGTGATCAAGTTGTTGGATCTGATCCAAGAACTTTCAAGGAGGCAATTTCCGATGCTGATTCTAATTTTTGGCTTGAAGCAATGCAGTCTGAGTTTGACTCAATGCATGCTAACCAAGTTTGGACTCTGGTTAACCCTCCCGAAGGAATTGTTCCTATTGGGTGTAAATGGATATACAAGAGGAAACTTGGGCCTGATGGTAAGGTAATGACCTACAAGGCACGACTGGTCGCGAAATGTTACACTCAAAGGCAAGGTGTTGACTATGATGAAACCTTCTCGCCAGTCGCAATGTTCAAGTCAATTAGAATATTGTTAACCATAGCCGTATGGTACGACTATGAGATATGGCAAATGGATGTGAAAACTGCGTTCCTTAATGGAAACATTAAGGAAGAGATCTATATGACGCAGCCTGAGGGTTTCACATCTGTTGGAAGCGATCATAAGGTATGAAAGCTTCAGAGATCGATCTACGGTCTCAAACAAGCATCGCGAAGTTGGAACCTAAGATTCGATGAAACAATTAAGGAATTTGGTTTCATCAAGAATCCCGAGGAGCCATGTGTCTATAGAAAGGTAGTTAAAAGCGCTGTGACGTTCCTCGTACTTTATGTTGACGACATTCTACTCATTGGGAATGATGTAGGAATGCTGCAGTCAACTAAAGTATGGCTGTCTAGCAGATTTTCGATGAAGGACATGGGTGAAGCATCCTATATTCTGGGAATACAGATCTATCGGGATAGATCTAGACGGATGCTCGGACTCACCCAAGATACCTACATCGATACCATACTTAAGAGATTCTCTATGGAAGAGTCCAAGAGAGGACACCTACCTATGTGCCACGGGATCACTCTATCTAAGTCTATGTGTCCAAAGACTGATGAGGAGATAGAGAGTATGGCACGTGTACCATATGCCTCGGCAATAGGTAGAATTATGTATGGCATGATCTCGACTAGACCGGATGTCGCATATGCTCTGAGTGTCATGAGCCGCTACCAGGCCAACCCCGGCCAATTGCATTGGAAGGCTGTGAAGGATATTCTTAAGTACTTACGAAGGGCTAAGAATATGTTCATGGTCTATCGGGGGTGGTGAACTGAAACTGGAAGGCTACACTGATTCTAGCTTCCAGTGTGACGTGGATGATTCGAAATCAACCTCTGGATTTGTATTCATGCTCGATATTCTTAAGTACTTACGAAGGGCTAAGAATATGTTCATGGTCTATGGGGGTGGTGAACTGAAACTGGAAGGCTACACTGATTCTAGCTTCCAGTGTGACGTGGATGATTCGAAATCAACCTCTGGATTTGTATTCATGCTCAAAGGTGGTGCTGTCTCTTGGAAGAGTTCCAAGCAAGACACCATCACGGATTCAACCACTGAGGCTGAGTACATTGCAGCATCAGCTGCTGCTAAGGAGGCCGTTTGGATAAGGAATTTCGTCCAAGAGTTGGGCGTCATTCCTAATGGAGTTGGTCCAGTCCCGGTGTACTGCGACAACACGGGTGCCGTTGCGCAAGCAAAGGAGCCTAGGTCTCACCAAAGATCCAAACACATACTGAGGAAATACCACATAATCCGGGATATTGTGGCTAGAGGTGACATAGCAGTTGAGAGAGTCGCCTCTGCGGACAACGTTGCTGATATACTTACGAAGCCCTTGCCAGGACCCTTGTTTGAAAAACATCACGAAACAATGGGACTGCGTCTGATGAGTAGTTGGCTTTAGGGCAAGTGGGAGATTGTAAGAGTAGATGCCCAACTAGCCAACTTATGGCGTGTGGGTTTATAGACTCTTGTATATGACAATCTTTATATATGATATTCACATTTATTATATGGCATTCTTTACTTTCATTGTGTGTATGATGATTTACAATTGCGTTGAGTAAAGACCTAGAATACACTAAAGTGTATGTTAGATGTGATAGTGGGTATGATGGCTATCATGAAACACATCTAATAGTCACTGTGTGTTCTGAACTGTTCCTAGTCGATTGGGCCGTCAAAACGAGGATAAGGCCGCCCGAGTTCGAGACTAGTATCTGCGATGTGAAGTACCATGTTTCATTGGTATGGAGCATTGTGATGTTCTGAGCATGCAGATAGATAGTGACCTGGTGATCTATCAAACTACCCTCTTTCGGACTTTCCAAGTGGTTACCATTTGTCGAGTGGATAAGTTTGAGGTCTTGGTTGTACTGATTAGTCCTCACGACTCAAAACGTCATTGAAACTCTACATGATAGGCGTCTCACTTTGACCCGTTTGCCGACTCACTTGGGGTCATATGGCGTCGGGATCCAAGCCAAGGTCTTGGTTGTACTGATTAGTCCTCACGACTCGAAACGTCATTGAGACTCTACATGATAGGCGTCTTGACCCGTTGGGATAATAGTGTATAAATCTCTGGCCAGAGTACTAGAAGTGTTTTAGGTAAATGCGTTTACCTAGTTACACTCGCGATGTCACTATTCGATCTCCAAGATGTATGCATAGCTATCGGATCTCTAGCGACTCTCGATTTACCAATGGTCGTTGATCTGATCGGGATATATGAAAGGACCGTACTGTACGCTAACCACGACCGACTGGTTCTTGCAGGCACTATCAGTGATACCTAGGGGATCATGGGGCGATGTTGCTAGACGCTTTACCATGATCCGATGGGCAGGTCCGGAATTGTGATTCCGGAGCCACAATGGTTGTGGGCCCACGGCTAGCTGTATCCCTGAACCATTGAGGGTCACACAAGTACTGGATTCGAGATTCCCGCACGGATACTCAGCTCAATGTGTTGAGCGCAAGAAGAGGATTTCGGGAAGTGCGACTTCCTAAAAGTCAACAGGGGTCAAACCGGGGTTTCCCGCTGTTGAGGGGCAAAACGTTCATTTTGAGATTTAGGGTTAGATGATCTGAAAAATTGTTTTTCATATCATAACGTTCAGTTTTGGAAACTGAGTCGATCGGTCCGATCTGATCGGCGATCGGAGTCACGATGAAGTCGCGGCAATGGATATCGTCATTTGGACCCGGGCCCGATGGGCCGGTCCAAGTCCATTGTTAGTCTATTTAATTAGACTTTTTAGACTTCATAATAACTAAATACTCACAACCCTAAACCTAAGTCTTCAAACCGCCGCCTCCTCTCTACATCATCCTCGCCGCCGCCGCCGTGCGCCGCCCGCCGCCGCCGTCTCCGCCGCCGCTTCGCCGGAAAATTGTTTCCGGCCTAGTTTTTCGAGGAGTATTCGTTCGTGCTTATCTCGTCAGCGCTTCTAGTGTAGCCTGGCGAAGGAATCTCGGATTTGGTCGTGGACCGGATTGGCGATAATCTACCGCAATCTACCGAGAAGAGCCGGATTATTGTAATACCGGTTGGAGCCAGGCACAAGTGCCAGCAAGGTAATCCGCTTAAACGCCCTATGTATGAAGATTATCGAATTGTCTGTTTTTCGTATTGATCGCCTCCTGGCACCTGTTTCTTGTTCTTCCGCTGCCTAGCCGGGGGCGGATCCGGATCCCCAACAGTGGTATCAGAGCCAGGTTTCCCGGATCTGATCATACGATTATGCCTTATTGTATCTAACATCTTGAATTTCAGATCAAAACAACCGAAAGATCGCCGCACACCGACCGCCCGACGCCGCCGCACGCGGCGGCACCACGCCGAGCGCCATCGCATGCGCTGGACGCGCGCTGGCCGAACTCTTGTCGCGCGAGCGACGGCCGAGCTTGCGCGCCTGTCGCGCATCGTGGCCGATGCATCGCGCGGCTGGTCGCACCTCAGGTCGGGCGGCCTTGCGCAAACCGTTGTGCGGTTGGTCGAGCACCGCTGCGCGCTTGCTGGCCGGATCGTTGCGCCGCTGTGCCCCGCTCCTCGTGAGATGGTTGCGCGACGTCGCGTGCGACGATGAGCGCACATCTCCGGCAGGTGGCTGGTCGCTGGCCGACCGATGCGTGCCATGTGAAGGCGCACGTTGGCGCATATATGCGCCGCCTTGTCGCGGCCGCGCGCGCGCCTTTCGCGCCGCGCGTGATTTCGTTGGTGGTGGCGCCGCCGGCGGCCGCCTCTCCGGCGAGTTTCCGGCGATGTCGTGACGGCTGGGCTGGTTTTTTCTTGGGTTTTGTTCGGGCCTGTACCGGGGAGGTAAATATGCATGAGACCAAATTTTTCAAAAATAAAATCTCTCGTTTTAAATTTGATTTAAAACTTATATCAAGATAAAATGTTTATTCGATAAACATAAGGGTATTTAAAATTGTTTAAATTAACCCTACCTTCCATCAACAATGGGTGTACGTCGATGCTACCCATATACATGGCCCGGCTCATATTATTGAGGGGGTCATGTATGCCGGAAAGCTGTCCACGTCATTGACAATAGTTGTGAGTCGGTCGGAACTCCCTTTAACGTTGGATCATATTATTGGGGACGTTAAGGGGACCTTCCTTCACGACTCAACATTGATGGGTCGGTCTTGACACGTGATAGTAAACGGCGTCATATTATTGGGCCCTTACTGGACGTGAGGTAAATACATGGAGGTAGCACCGGCTGCAATCGGAAACTACCTTTCAGGGGTCATGGATGACTGATATTATTCGGGTCCATGGTCGCTTGATTGGGCTCCGTGTACCCACTAAAGAAACCTGTTTTCTCGATTTCATTAGAGGGTGGTGAAATCGTTAAAATAGTGGGAGGGTAATTCATAAAACTAAATGACCATGTTTTAAGTCTTAGCGTTTATTTTTATATATAGTAGTAATGCATGTCTGTTTTCCTTTTCAGTATAACTGCTATAAAAATGGTTTCGATGAAAAACCCGCTTGCTGCTATACTGGATAGCAACAGGTTCACTGGTCTTAACTATCAAGACTGGCTTCGTAACCTTAATCTTGTTTATGACGAGTCGCATGCGCGATGGGACTTCGGTCCGCGAGCATGGGTTTCGCATGATTGGGCTCATTGAAAAGCTGTCGGGCCTTGATATCGCACTTCAACATGAGCTGTCTGTGGATTTACTTCTCCTCTCGCTACCCGCTGCATTTGACCCCTTTGTGGTCAACTTCAACATGAACAAGCTGGAAGCCACCCTTGAAGAGGTGGTGAACATGCTTGTAGTGTTCAAGGGGACCATAAAGAAGGAAAAACCCGTCCTCCTTCTGGGTTCTTCTTCCTCTGCGAAGAAAGGACCTAGACGCAAGAGCAAGAAGCGTTCTGCTCCTGCGAAAGAGGAAAAGTCTGCCAAGAAGCCGAAGGCAAAGGCTTCTAAGCCTAACAAGAGCGAGGACGTTTGCCACCACTGCCACAAGGCTGGGCATTGGAGGAGGAACTGCAAGGAGTACCTCGAGCAGTTGCGAACTGCAAAAGGTATGTTCTATATTGAAATAAATATGTCTCTAAATTCAACTTCTTGGTGTTGGAAGATCCGGATCCGCCCCCCGGCTAGGCAGCGGAAGAACAAGAAACAGGTGCCGGGAGGCGATCAATACGAAAAACATACAATTACAGTAATCGTCATACATAGGGCGTTTTAGCATGTTACCTCGCTGGCACTTGTGCTTGGCTCCAACCGGTGTTTCAAGAACCCGGCTCTTCTCGGTAGATTGCGGTAGTTACGCCAATCCGGTCCACGACCAGATCCGAGACTCCTTCGTCAGGCTGCACTAGAAGCCCTGACGAGATCAGCACGAACGGATTCTCCTCGTCGAACTGGCCGGAAACAATTTTCCGGCGACGATCGGCGGCGGCGGCGGCGGCGTGAGAGAGGGAAGTAGGGGGCGGCTATTTGATGCTTAGGGTTAGGTTTATGCAAAGTTTTGTGTTCAATGATACCTAGGGGATCATGGGGCGATGTTGCTAGACGCTTTACCATGATCCGATGGGCAGATCCGGAATTGTGATTCCGGAGCCACAATGGTTGTGGGCCCACGGCTAGCTGTATCCCTGAACCATTGAGGATCACACAAGTACTGGATTCGAGATTCCCGCACGGATACTCAGCTCAATGTGTTGAGCGCGAGAAGAGGATTTCGGGAAGTGCGACTTCCTAAAAGTCAACAGGGGTCAAACCGGGGTTTCCCGCTGTTGAGGGGCAAAACGGTCATTTTGAGATTTAGGGTTAGATGATCTGAAAAATTGTTTTTCATATCATAACGTTCAGTTTTGGAAACTGAGTCGATCGGTCCGATCTGATCGGTGATCGGAGTCACGATGAAGTCGCGGCAATGGATATCGTCATTTGGACCCGGGCCCGATGGGCCGGTCCAAGTCCATTGTTAGTCTATTTAATTAGACTTTTTAGACTTCATAATAACTAACTACTCACAACCCTAAACCTAAGTCTTCAAACCGCCGCCTCCTCTCTACATCATCCTCGCCGCCGCCGCCGTGAGCCGCCCGTCGCCGTCGTCGCCGTCGCCGCTTCGCCGGAAATTGTTTCCGGCCTAGTTTTTCGAGGAGTATTCGTTCGTGCTGATCTCGTCGGCGCTTCTAGTTCAGCCTGACGAAGGAATCTCGGATTTGGTCGTGGACCGGATTGGCGATAATCTACCGCAATCTACCAAGAAGAGCCGGATTATTGTAATACCGGTTGGAGCCAGGCACAAGTGCCAGCAAGGTAATCCGCTTAAACGCCCTATGTATGACGATTATTGAATTGTCTGTTTTTCGTATTGATCGCCTCCCGGCACCTGTTTCTTGTTCTTCCGCTGCCTAGCCGGGGGGCGGATCCGGATCCCCAACATGGATATCCTATGCTATCTGAGGGGATGATAGTGTATAAATCTCTGGCCAGAGTACTAGAAGTGCTTTAGGTAAATGTGTTTACCTAGTTACACTCGCGATGTCACTATTCGATCTCCAAGATGTATGCATAGCTATCAGATCTATAGCGACTCTCGATTTACCAATGGTCGTTGATCTGATCGGGATATATGGATTTAAAGGACCGTACTGTACGCTATCCACGACCAACTGGTTCTTGCAGGCACTATCAGTGATACCTAGGGGATCATGGGGCTTTGTTGCTAGACGCTTTACCATGATCCGATGGGCAAGTCCGGAATTGTGATTCCAGAGCCGCAATGGTTGTGGGCCCATAGCTAGCTGTATCCCTGAACCATTGAGGGTCACAAGTACTGGATTCGAGATTCCCGCACGGATACTCAGCTCAATGTGTTGAGCATACGAAGAGGATTTTGGGGAGTGCGACTTCCTAAAAGTCAACAGGGGTCAAACCGGGGTTTCCCGCTGTTGAGGGGCAAAACGGTCATTTTGCACTGGGGTTCTGAAAAATGGTTTTTCAGATCATAATATTCAGATGTGTTGAGCATACGAAGAGGATTTTGGGGAGTGCGACTTCCTAAAAGTCAACAGGGGTCAAACCGGGGTTTCCCGCTGTTGAGGGGCAAAACGTCATTTTGCACTGGGGTT
>KQ988422.1:352482-368217 GCA_001598015.1 Dorcoceras hygrometricum | reverse complement strand
TCTCGAAACCTCTTCCACGTCATAGCTTGTCCATTGGCAGTCATGGTGGGCTCAACTGCTTCCCACCATTTCCCAGCTTTACTGTCGAGGAGTGGTGTTACCACATCCACTTTGACTGCGTCTGGGACTTCCAGGAGTCGAAGCTGCGTCTCGATGTTCTTCATCCAGGTTTGAGCAACTTCTGGGTCGTGGCTTCCATCAAAGGTGGGGGCTTTGTTTTTACGGAGGGACTCGTAATAAAATTTCGTCCCACGGGTTGGAGGGGGAGGAGTCGGAGCTTGGTTGTGGTTGGGACCAACCAACCCTTGGAGCGTTGTGGCAACCAACTATTGTCATTATGTCTTCTCTACTAAGACCAGTTCCGTTGTTAGAGGGCCCTTCGCCTCCATTGTTTCTGTCGCTTCTACGATCGCCTGCCATATTCTGCCATAGGGAGTCTTTATTAAAATGCAAAAATGTGTATTCGGATGGCAATACTGGTCTGTCGCCAAAATCCGAAATTCTTCCTCAATATTGAAAATTTCAGATTTGGTTTCCCAGCTGGATTATTAACCTGGTGAGCTCTGATACCACTAAATGTCACGCCCCGAGACCGAGACTCGTGACATCAGCAATATTAAACAATTATAAAAATTGTAAAACATTAAGCCATCATAGCATAGCTCAAACCAGTCTATTAATAATCGAAATATGATCGTTTTTACATCTGAAACTAAAATTTAAATAACAGAAATGCGGAAGCGAATAAAATACATAATTAAACAAAAATATGAATCTTCACCAGCCCCAGAATTGATCTTGCTCTTCTTCTTCTACATGCTCTTCATTCTTATCTGGGTAGAGAAGTAAGGGGTGAGTGTTTGGGGAAACACTCAGCAAGTGGGGGATACCATTCGAGCATACAAAATATACTTATACATAACAGATCTCATAATAGAGCTTAGACAGAACAGAGCATAGCATGATCAGAGCAAAGCATAGCATTACAGAGCATAACATAGCATGACAGAGCATAGCATAGCATAACAGAGCATAGCATAGCATAACAGAGCATAGCCTGACAGATAGCACTGATGATTACTTCGTGTCTATGGTTTACTGATCAGTCCCTAAGTTTTGCTCCTCTAAGGGGTCGAGGCCATTAGTTACACCAAGTAACCCAGAAATCCGAAATATTCCGTAAACCCATATAACGACAGAATCGTGTCTATGGTTTACTGATCAGTCCCTAAGTTTTGCTCCTCTAAGGGGTCGAGGCCATTAGTTACACACAGTAACCCAGAAATCCGAAATATTTCGTAAACCCATATAACGACAGCAAAGATCAGTGCGAACGGAGTTTGACAAGAAACAGATGTTTGAACAGAAAGGTGCTCGATAGACGAAAAACTGAACTTTCGAAATGAATATATATAATATGAAACGAATATATTATTTAGCAAAAGCCCACTTACAATTGAGTCTAAATTTCCGTAGAAGGTGATCGGCTAGGTGAAGTCTGGACGGTTCCAACGCACAGGAATACTCGATCTTTGCAAGAACTCTTGATGCACGAAGTCTGGAAAATTTCGTACGGAACTGGAGCGAAGTCTGTCAGTAACAATTTTTGGAACACGTCGCAATTTGCGCAGGGTTTTGGCTAAGAATTCTGCTGCTCTTTTGACTGAGAATTTCGAAGTGGTGTGGAAAAATTCCTGCAATCTCAATCGGGTATTTATAGGTGGCGAGGAGGGGATTCGAGCGTCCGCCATTAAGGCCTTTAATTCCCTTAATTACGTCGACTGTTACAAAATCATCAACGTAGGCATTGATTTGGGTGAGTAATTCGACCATTAATCCTCTAAATCGGCCGTTACAGCTCGTGAATCTGATCTGTAATCGCGTAGAAACTGTTGGAATTCGCGAGCTAAAGTCTGGATTTTCGTTGGTCAAAGCTGGTTTGACCGTCCAACAGCTGGTACCAGACGCAAATCCTCGAAACGCAGCGTTTCAACTTATCTAAACGACGTCGCGTTGCTCCCTCGACTGGTTCCTCAATCCACAGCTGGTCACCCAGTCGCAACATCCAGTCGCAACAATCCAAAACGCGGCGTTTAACTAACTCAAACGACGTCGTAGCGATACACCAGCAGCTGCAATCTACAGTAACCATCTAACTCCACTAGTCGCAAGCTACAGCACCGTTGACCCACGTTGACTGTTGGATTTTTATTTTTTTTAAGCTGAATTTTCGGGTTCTTACATCCCTCTCTCTTTAAAAGAAGTTTCGTCCTCGAAACTTTGGTTACTCTGATTATCGAATAGGTAGGGATATTGGTTTCGCATCTTTTATTCCACCTCCCAGGTGGCTTCTCTTTTGGTGTGGTTGGACCACTGGACCCTGACATAAGGGATCGTTCTTCTTCGGAGTACCTGGTCCTTTCTGTCCACGATTCTAATCGGGACTCATAATTCAGTCCTTGGGTTAGATTTCCTTCCACAAGGAGTGGCCCTTCATCAAGAAACATGACTAGAGTCTGGGATATATCTCCTTAGTTGAGATACATGGAAGACATTATGGATTCTTGACATACTAGGTGGTAAGGACAGTCTGTAGGCAAGTGTTCCTACTTTTGCCAATATCTCAAAGGGTCCGACATACCGGGGGTTTAGTTTTCCGGCCTTATCGAATCGAACTACTCCTTTCATTGGTGAAACCTTAAGGTACACTTTTTTACCTACCTCGAATGCCAAATGTCTTCTCTTTAGATCTGCCCAGCTCTTCTGTCGATCCTGGGCTGCCTTCAGTCTCTCCTTGATAATGGCTATCTTTTTCACTGTCTCTTGAACGAGCTCAGGTCCTGTGATAGCCTTCTCTCCGACTTCATCCCAATATAGCGGTGATCGAAATTTCCGTCCATAAAGGGCTTCCTATGGTGCCATCCCTATGCTGCTGTGGTAGCTATTGTTGTATGCGAACTCTATTAGGGGTAGATGTTCGCTCCAATTGCTACCAAAGTCTAGTGCGCAGGTCCGCAGCATGTCTTCTAGGGTCTGGATGGTCCTCTCAGTTTGACCATCTGTTTGCGGATGATAAGAAGTACTGAGAGTAACCTTACTTCCCATGGCTTCTTGGAAGCTTTTCCAGAAACGAGATACGAACCTTGGGTCCCTATCTGACAGGATGCTTGTTGGAACTCCATGCAGCCTGACGATGTTGTCCATGTACAACGAAGCTAGCTTGTCCAGGCCGTAGTTCATTCGGACAGGTAGAAAGTGCGCGGATTTTGTTAACCTATCCACGATTACCCATATTCCATCGTGGCCTAGTCTTGTCTTCGGTAGACCAACTACAAAGTCCATGGATATGTTTTCCCACTTTCATTCTGGAATTTCTAGTGGTTGTAACAATCTTCCAGGTCTTTGATTTTCGGCCTTGACTTGTTGGCATACATGGCATCTTGCAACGAAATCGGCAACATCTCTTTTCATCCCATTCCACCAAAAATGTTCTTTCAAATCTTTGTACATTTTTGTACTTACCGGGTGGATTGAGAATTTGGACTTATGTGCTTCAGACATCACTTCCTGACGGAGTTTATCGACGTCGAGCACACATAGTCGTCCGTTCATCCAAAGGATCCTATCTTGGTCCGTTCGGAATTCAGGCGATTCCCTTTCCTTGATCTGTTCTTTCAGCCTCATCAAGCCGGGGTCTTGATCTTGTTTTAACTTGATCAATTCTTTAAGGCATGGTTGGGCTGAGACTGAAGATAGTTTCACCTTGTTCATATTCTTCCGACTTAGCGCATCGGCCACCTTATTTGCTTTTCCTGGGTGGTAGTTGATCGTTAAGTCGTAGTCCTTTAACAGCTCGAGCCATATCCTTTGTCACAAATTCAATTCCTTCTGAGTGAATATGTACTTGAGACTTTGATGGTCGGTGAATACTTCGCATTTTGCACCATAAAGATAGTGTCGCCATATCTTTAGGGCAAAAACCACCGCTGCAAGCTCTAAGTCGTGAGTCGGGTAGTTGCGTTCGTGCGTCTTCAGTTGCCTTGAGGCATACGCAATTACTCTGCCATCTTGCATGAGCACACATCCTAGTCCTTCTTTCGTTGCATCGCTGTAGATGGTAAAGTCTTTGTCCCCTACGGGTAACGTCAGAACAGGGGCAGATGCAAGCTTCGTCTTCAGAGTCTCGAAGCTTGTCTCACACTCTTCGTTCCAGTTGAACTTGAAGTTCTTTTGGGTGAGTTTAGTGAGTGGCAAGGCTATAGAAGAGAAGCCTTCTACAAACTTTCGATAGTAGCCGGCCAACCCCAAGAAACTTCTAACTTCTGTCACCGTCTTAGGTGCAGGCCAGTCCATTATGGCTTCTAACTTCTTTGGGTCTACCTGATACGCCTGCTTCGGAGATTATATGGCCTAGGAATGCCACACTCTTCAGCCAGAATTCGCACTTCTTGAATTTGGCGTACAGTTGTTTCTCTCGCAGGGTTTGGAGAGTAATTCGGAGATGTTCCTTGTGGTCTTCTTCACTTGATGAATATACAAGTATATCATCTATGAACACCACCACAAATTTGTCAAGGAATGGTCTGAATACACGGTTCATGAGGTCCATGAAGGCCGCTGGTGCATTGGTTAGACCAAATGGCATCACTGTGAATTCATAATGACCATACCTTGTCCTAAATGCAGTTTTCGGAACATCCTCAGTCTTGATCTTCAGCTGGTGGTAACCTGACCTCAAATCCAGCTTGGAGAAGGTTGTAGCTCCATTGAGTTGATCGAATAGGTCGTCAATTCTTGGAAGGGGATACTTGTTCTTGATCGTGATCTTATTCAACTCTCTGTAGTCGATACACAATCTCATGGTCCCATCCTTCTTCTTGACGAATAAGACTGGAGCTCCCCAAGGTGACACACTAGGTCGGATCTGCTTTTTGTCCAGCAGTTCCTATAGTTGATCCTTGAGCTCCTTGAGTTCTGCAGGCGCCATTCGATAGGGTGCCTTGGATATTGGAGCCGACCCTGGCACTAGGTTGATCTCGAATTCGATTTCTCGATCAGGCACTTTTCCAGGTAAGTCATCTGGAAATACATCTGCAAACTCTTGCACCACTGGGATGTCTTCTATCTTGAGCTCGTCTCCTTCTTTTATTTCTTGGATCATTGCCAAGAAAACTTCTTCTCCGGTCTTCATGGCTGTCCATGCTTGGACCGCAGAAAGCAAGGTCTTTCGCTCCTTGTTCCTGCCATGATATACCAACTCTTCTCGATCGAGGGTTTGGAGCTTCACACTATTACCTCGGCAATCTACTAGTGCATGGTGTTTAGATAGCCAATCCATTCCTAAGATGACATCAAACTCGACCATATTGAGTTGTATCAAGTAATCTGGGTTGACCGTCCAACAGCTGGTTTGACCTTCCTGCGTCTGTTTTAACACACCTCTATATATATACATCTTGAATCTCTCGACTGCTGTTCACCAATACAGTCGACGTGAATAGTAGGAATCTTACGACTGGTACTCATGTTTCCTTCAACAAACCAGTCGCAACAACCAGACGATATCGTAGCCACTAAACAAAACGACGACGTCTCGCTCCAACAGCTGGTATCAAATACGCTCGCAACGACTACCAGTCGCAAGGCGCTAAATAACCCAGACGCAAGCTAAACCAAAAGCTGGCAGATTCCTCACAACTGGTACCAGACGCAAATCCTCGAAACGCAGCGTTTCAACTTATCTAAACGACGTCGCGTTGCTCCCTCGACTGGTTCCTTAATCCACAGCTGGTCACCCAGTCGCAACAATCCAAAACGCGGCGTTTAACTAACTCAAACGACGTCGTAGCGATACACCAGCAGCTGCAAGCTACAGTAACCATCTAACTCCACCAGTCGCAAGCTACAGTACCGTTGACCCGCGTTGACTGTTGGATTTTTTTTTTTTTGAAGCTGAATTTTCGGGTTCTCACATCGTAGCCACGTAACTGCCCAGTCATCTCGTGTCACCCGGGCATAAATTTAAGAGCGTACGTGCGAAGTGCAAAGTGCGCCTCAAAGCGTCCATTGCGACGTGCTCCGGCACGGGCACGGGCTCGTAGGTGCTTTGCACCTACTCGCCCTTGAGGAACATTCTAGGGTCTATCACGACTTGTATTAATTATTTACATATAATACGAAGTCATATATAAGGAAGGTTTGACCAGACTCTTTTATCGATGTGGGACAGCTCCACAATTCCCAATAAATGGGCTTTTAGTGCTTTATTAATTTATCATTCACCTAAAATCGATTTTGATAAAATTAATATTCCAAAAATATCTATTCGAAATGTAGATTCAAGTTTTCAAGTCAATTTCAACTTTTATCGGACGGCTATAACTCGATTAATTAATTTGGGTCTTTCCCATTTTCCAGCACCTTTTTCTAAGGACTTTCCGGTTCGATTACCGATCCTGTTTTAAAAACATTGGTTATAAGTTAAAATATTATGAGCAACGTTTAATGCTTCTGTTCATATGTAAATAATAAATTGTTGTATTAGTAAATATTTAACCTGATTAGCTGTCATCGTTACATGTATATGTGTGTAACCGGAAAAATTTCATCGTTTATGTAACATAATTTAAAAAAGAAGTTAAAAATTTATGATCAACACTTACTCTCTGTTTATATGACAATAAAAAAAATGATGTACGAGCAAAATTTAAATTGATTATCGGACCACCGTTACATGTATATGTGTGTTGAACCAACAAACAGATCCAGCGGTTTAGCCAAAAATATATATTATAAATAAATTTATAAATATTTGATATGTTGTATATTAAAAAAAGGTATTATTTATTCATGAAAAACTCATTAACTTTAATATAAAATAAAATTTGAATTCCTGATATCATGTTATTCAATTATATTATTGTATCTCGAATGAACTGGTTTTAAACTGTCGGTTGATTAAATTATCATTCTTTCATTTCATAAATTATATTTAAACCTTTGTTTCGATTTGTACCACAAATAAAAAGTTTTTACTGAATCTCATTAACTAAATCGTAAAATAAACGAAATAACCGAACACAAATAAAAGATATCTGAGCCCAAACTAAATGGTCCGATTTCAATGTAGCCATTCATAAAACTAATAAGCAGGCAGTCCGGACCAAAATTTGGCAACATTTTTGTTTGAATGTCATCAGTGTTCCGGATTACATCGGATCAAATCAAGACTTTTGTAGTTACGCTTGAAGTGCCTCTAGATAATGCAACATATAATTATCCATGTGAGAAAACAGGATCAGACAAATACACGTACTCCAAAAATTTTGAGAATCATCAATATCCTCGTCAAAGCTTGTAAATACTCGAGATTCCACATGAAATAGCTGAATTTGTTTTCTCATTTAGTCGATCTACGTACTCATTATTTGATGCAAGAATCGCCTACTGATTTGTAATATAAAGTGGCCGAATCATAATTATGTTCTAAATCTGGAAATATTTCATCGATCAATTTTTGCTCTGAGGACTCTTCACAATTATCATCAAATTTTATGATCATCTCATCAGGAATCTTGACATTACCTTCAAGATCTCGGTAACTTCAGTTCCACTACCACAATGCGAAGCAAAAATTCACTCAAAAAATGCAAGTTGTTTCATCTTCAAGAATAAATAAGATTTCACCAAACTTGCATTGATGGTTTCTTGGACCGTGGCTTTTTGGAGTACAGGTAATACTTGCATAAAATCCCCACCAAGAACAACCACTTCTCCACCAAAGTACTTGGCAGTTCCAGTTAAATCTTGTAAAGTTCGATCGACCTTTTTTACATTGGTGCTTCATCCCATATAATTAAATGAGTTTGACGTAACTATTCTGCAAGGCCACGTTGTTTAGCTATTGTGCAATAACTTTCTTCATGCAAATCAATTTGAATTTTAAAGCGGGGATGAGCTGTTTTTGAAGCGTTTTTGAGACAAAGAACTCCTTGCTTCCACAAAAATGTTTTTGAAAATCTTCAGACATTGCTTCAGAGTATGTATCCCATAACATCAGCTGGTTCACAGTACACCAAAAATGTCTTCTCAAAGTATGTGTCATTTGGAATGTAATAGCCTCATTCAAGCATTCAAAATTACTTTGGTCAGATTCAAGTAATCCCCTTTTCTGTGCTGATTCTTTGAAACTAAAGTGACGTTTCCATTAGCTGTTAACAAATAGTCAAAAGGTAGATCCTCTGACATGATTCAGTAGAAGTCTCGAATGATACATTTCTACTTCGAGAGGATTTACTGCATTAATGTGCCCAACAGCTTTTCTTTTCTTCCTCCAAATGTCACACAATGTTTTATTTGGCAAATGTAGTGCTGAACTAATGACAGCTGCTGACATTTCATTCAGTTCAAACTCGAAAATTCGCCATAATGCTTCTTGTGCAGATACCTAGCTTGCATCTTGGAAATTTTTATTTCATCTATAGTATCGTCTTCATTTCCTGCTGGAAAACACATGTAAGGCAATTTTACCATGACCCTTGTATAAATACTTATTAAGATATTTAACTTCAGACAATGCAGTACAAATTTCAACATTTATATGGCAATCATAACTCATTCGCCATAATGCTTCTTGTGCAGATACCTATCTTGCATCTTGGAAATTTTTTATTTCATCTATAGTATCTGTGAATGTGTTGGTCCAAGTTTTAAGCTGGCCCGATTCACTTTCATTTTCTTAGCCCAAGCCCACTTATACAGCCACTCTCCCTTTAAATGACTTACGCTGCACCACTGTAATTGACAGATTCAATTAAGAAACCCCTGCTTCCAGCCTCCAGCCTCCAGCGTCGTCCTCTCTCTCGCTGTAATCCTCGTCCCTCTTTGTCTTAGAACTGTCGGACTTTGTTCACCGAGAGGTCTAGGTGACATCTTTGTGAGTGAATCGAGGGATTACGGGTTTGGGGAAGTTGTGAGCAGTGGGTTGCCTGGCTTGGCCTGTGAACTGCTGCCCGTGGTAGCTACTGCTCTTGTTGCCTTGTGAGATGCCGGCTGTTAGCCGTGTTCTTGGGTTGTCTTCTGTACTGGGTGTGTGAGCAGTAGGCTGCCGGGGAAGCCTTGAGCTTGTGGCCTTATAAGCTGCAGGTCTTGTGGCCTTGTGAGCTAAGGGTCTTCTAGACGTGGTAGCCGCTGGTCTTTGTGGCCTGTGAGCTGCTGTCCTTGGTGACTGCTGGTCTTGTGGCCCGTGAGCTACTTGTCTTGTGTACTGCTGGCCGTGTGTGCTTCTGGTCTTTGTGGCCTGTAAGCTGTTGGCCGTCGGCTGTTCAGTGGGGTGTCATTTTTTGTGTGTATTCCCCTTCTGTGTCCTATATCGTGATTAGTGAAGCTTTGTGCTTCTAGTGGATTCTTTGTGTCTCAGTGACTGAGCCTCAAGCTTCGACCTTATTAGGTCCGAGCTATTGGTTTTACAGTATTACGGGTTTTTCTGGAGGATACAGATTTGGTACCAGTACCTGTATTGTGTTCTGTTTTCTGCTCTACTTTGGTATTTCGTGCAGGTCAGGACACCCAACAGTGGTGTCAGAGCCTGGTTCAGATCTAGTATCCGATCTGTTGTTGCTGCGACGCCTGTTCGTAGGGAGGCTGAATACCAGTTATCGGGAACCATAACCCCAGAGCGTTGGCCTCTGGGTTGTAAGTATTCTCGGCCCTTTTGTGTGCTTGGAGGGTACTGTCGACTGAACATTATTCCTGTTTTGTGTTCTCTATCCTAAGTTTTATATTATCATCTGCTGTTTTTTTGTTGCTCTGTGCTTTATTGGATTTATCTGCTGCTTCCGCTGTGTTATTTGCTTGTGTGGCTAGTCTGTCGTTGTTTGTGATTTCTTTGTGATTATCTATGGCTACTGTGACTGCTTACAGCTTAGCACCATTTAATGGTAAATCTGATTTTTCGATATGACAACAAAAAATGAAAGGGATTTTAATACAACAAAAGGTTTTTAAGGCTATTGACACTGATGCTTATGCCGAAGATGTTAGTGCTTTAAAAAGAAAGGAAGACGATGAATTTGCTTACTCTTCGATTATCTTGAATCTGTCTGATGTTGTATTAATAAAATGTGGTAAACTTGATTCTGCTAAGATGCTTTGAGAAAAATTGCAAGAACTTTACACTGAAACCTCTTTGCCCAGTAAAATGTTTTTGCTTGAAAATTTTTTCAGATTTAAATTGGATTAAATAAAGATCTTGATGAGAATCTTGATGTGTTTACCAAATTAATAAAAGATATCAAACTGACTGGTGATAAACACATAGATGATTACACTCCTATTGTACTTTTGAATGCTATTCCTGATACATATGTTGATGTGAGGTCTGCCATAAGTATGGTAGAGATGTCATAACTCTTGATACTGTTATAAGTGGATTAAAGAGTAAAGAACTAGACCTAAAAATCCATACAGGAACTAAATCACCTAGTGGCGAGGTTATACATGTTAGGGGTAGATCACAAAGTAGGCATGGCAGTTCCTCGGGTCATAGAGGAGATGAGAGTAGCAGCAAATCAAAATCAAAGTATAAAGGAAACAGAATTTGTTATAGTTGTGGTGAAAAAGGTCACTACAAGGCTGACTTTCCTCAGCCTAAGGAGGACAAGTTTAAAAGGAATAGCACTTCCTCAACCGAACAAATTAACAATGCTACTGATTTCTTAAAAAATTATGGTCATGTATTTATGGTGCTAGACTGTGGTGATTATGTTGTAATTTACCTTCTGTGTATGAAACTGATTGGTTGTTTGATTCTGTTGCACCTATCACATGACACCTCAAAAACACGTTTTCTCTACATACACTAGCATTGAAATGGATATGTCTCTCTTGCTAATGAAAAATAGTGTAAGATTGCGGGTGTTGGGGATGTGTGCTTAAAATTTGATAATAACTATGTGCTTACACTAAAGAATGTTAGGCATGTTCCTGCTTTGTGCAATAGCCTCATTTCATGTGTTGCATTAGAAAAGGATGAGCTTGAGGGTAGATGTGGTAATAGTGGCATGAGAATAGTGAAAGGGTCACTCGTGTTATTTAAAGCTGAAAAATTAAATAAATTGTATGTTTGTCATGCCAAATCTGTTTGTGATAAGATCTGTGTGAATTCTGTGCAATCTGGCATGACTGATTTGTTGACTAGAAATTTTACATAAACAAGATTGTTTTGGTAATGATAAATTGTCATATGTGCCTTTCTGTGACTCTAGCATATGTGTGTACTAACTTGTTGTGTCCATTGAATTCTTCGGTCTTCCTTACTGTGTGCGAAGGAAGGTGGAGGTTCTTGTTGAGGGCTGTGTGCCGCAACTTGAACCAGCTGGGGCTGCTCGCTTCTCTTTCATTGAGAATCTGTGCCCCTACTTTGGCTATGATGAAACTGAGTGTGAATCCAACAGTGAGCTTCTTTTGATCACGGTACTTGGACCAAGGTGGAGAATGTGAATGTGTTGACCCAAGTTTTAAGCTGGCCCGATTCACTTTCATTTTCTTAGCCCAAGCCCACTTATACAGCCACTCTCCCTTTAAATGACTTACACTGCACCACTGTAATTGACAGATTCAATTAAGAAACCCCAGCTTCCAGCCTCCGGCCTCCAGCGTCTTCCTCTCTCTCGCTGTAATCCCTCGTCCCTCTTTGTCTTAGAACTGTTGGACTTTGTTCTTTGGGAGGTCTAGGTGACATCTTTGTGAGTGAATCGAGGGATTACGGGTTTGGGGAAGTTGTGAGCAGTGGGTTTCCTGGCTTGGCCAGTGAACTGCTGCCCGTGGTAGCTACTGCTCTTGTTTCCTTGTGAGCTGCCGGCTGTTAGCCGTGTTCTTGAGTTGTCTTTTGTACTGGGTGTGTGAGCAGTAGGCTGCCGGGGAAGTCTTGAGCTTGTGGCCTTACAAGCTGCGGGTCTTGTGGCCTTGTGAGCTAAGAGTCTTCTGGACGTGGTAGCCGCTGGTCATTGTGGCCTGTGAGCTGTTGTCCTTGGTGGCTGCTGGTCTTGTGGCATGTGAGCTACTTGTCTTGTGTACTGTTGGCCGTGTGTGCTTCTGGTCTTTGTGGCCTGTAAGCTTTTGGCCGTCGGCTGTTCAGTGAGGTGTCACTTTTTGTGTGTATTCCCCTTCCGTGTCTTATACCGTGATTAGTGAAGCTTTGTGCTTCTAGTGGATTATTTGTGTGTCTGTGACTGAGCCTCAAGCTTCGACCTTATTAGGTCCGAGCTATTGGTTTTACAGTATTACGGGTTTTTCTACAGGATACAGATTTGGTACCAGTACCTGTATTGTGTTTTGTTTTCTGCTCTACTTTGGTATTTCGTGCAGATCAAGACACCCAACAGTATCGTCTTCATTTCCTGCTGGAAAACACATGTTAAGGCAATTTTGCCATGACCCTTGTAAATATACTTATAAAGATATTTAACTTCAAACAATGCAGTACAAATTTCAACATTTATATGGCAATCATAACTCATTAGAAGGTAAGAATCAAAGGAACAACCCAGTGATTATTTAATTTAGCTCTTCTTATACATCTCATGTTTCTCATCATTTATTCTCCGATAAATAGGATAGTCGTCTTCTCCTTGAACAGTTTGCTCTCTAAACCTCCATGGATAATGACTCTTACGTTCCCCAGAAGCATGCACGGGTTTGTTTTACTCAAATATACACAAGGTCTATGCATCATATGCTTCATGACAAAATTAAATAACCTTGGACTTTTTGTTTTTCAGGTGATTCAACTGAAACATAATCATCGAATTGATCAACACTATTTATTTCCTATGCATGCTTCAATATGATCAAAAAGTGAATTATGGTGTATACCTGGTTTTCCGGAACTCAACTATAAAAACATAAGCTGAAACTACTCCAAATACGGCTTATGAATTATTTATTTTTTCAAGTCTTGGATTTTTGAGCGAAAAACTCTAGCTGTCAAATCCGGCAGATCCTGAGGTTGTTGATTGCCTTTCAAGTTCTCTTTTATTCCTTCCACTCCGCATTACAAGTCATTGTTATAAAGAGTGTTGTCGCACGGCGAATCCGGATCACACCCCCGGCAGCGCAGCGAAAGTTTAAAATTTTGCACCGGTGACGCTCATACATAAACACAAAATAAGGTAATAATCAAACATTCGTAAGGGGTTTTGATTGTTACCTTCGGCGACTTCACGCCCGGCTCCGAATATTCTAGTTTTTAAGTGGTGATAGCCCTTCAGCGATTGAAACACGAATGATAATCTAATCCAATCCATGACCAATTTCTCAATTCCCTGCTGCCTTGCAATAGAAATCACTGTGGGTTGTCATGAACGGAATCTCCTCTTCGGGGTGCACACAGCAAGGCGCGGCGTCGAAAGGGCGGCGATGGTGGCCGAGGGGATGTGGAGGCGTGTGGAGGAGGAGAGGGGAGAGAAAACTAGAATTATGATTCAATAATCAAGGTATTCAACAATGTGTCTCCCCAGTGCCATATTTATAGATACAGAGATAGCATTTGAGTAGGACTGAAACTGTGAAATTTCGTTTCGACTCAAATGCTGCACATTCGTTTCGAGCCAAAGACTGCACGTTTTTTTCGAATCAAATGCTGCACATTTGTTTCGAGTCAAATGCTGCACATTCGTTTCGAATCCCTCAATGTTATGTCATCATATCCCGATCTTCGATCAGATATCGTTGGTGCTCTCAGTTTACAAAACTGGTTATTATGATGTCAAATCAAATTTTCGGACCACTAAATCTATATAAGGCAGGTGTACTCCCACTACTCATTTTGGAAGTCATACTCTCAATTATCCCTTCCACCATGCTCAACACTTTCTCCATATCTATACGGAGATGGGAAACCAGTACTTGTGTGACCCTCAATGGTTTTGTTGGCGCAGTGGCGGATCTGGATCCCGCTCCCAGGGCGCAACGGAAGATTTAAAATTTTGGAGCCCGAAAACGGTCAATACACCTGTAAATCAAATCATAAACATACATAGGATGTTTAGAATGGTACCTTGCTGGCGTCTAGGTGCCTGGCTTCGACCAATTTCACGAGGAAATCGGCACTTCAACGGTTGGCGATTTTGGACTCCTAATCCGGTCCACGACCGGAATCTCAATTCCTTCGCCGGTTTGCACTAGAAAACCGACGAAGATTTCACGGACGGAATATTCTCACCGGAACGGTCGGAACAATATTTCCAACGACGACGGCGACGGCGACGGCGGTGGCGTCGTGGGGAGGAGAGGAGAAAAATATATAACCTGAAGAGATTTTGGTACGTCTCAAATGAATACCCCAGGGCCTCTATTTATAGATTTTCCATGGGCTTGAACTATCTTAATGGGCTTGGGTCGGGCCCAGGCCCAGGGTGAACATTGGTTTCAAGTCCATCACTGTGGCTCCATGATAATCCCGATCGACGATCAGATCGGATCGATCTACACAATTTACAAAACTGTGCATTTTGATGTGAAAACAATTTTTCGGACCACCTAATCCAAAATAGCAGTTTGTCCCCTGTAAGCTTTAATAATAGTCAAACTAGTCCAAAATTAGGGAAATTGCATTTTTACCCTATTTAATTTTAGGAAGTCGCACTTCCATCCTTCCTCCTACTATACTCAACAAATTGAGCTTAATTTCCATACGGGAATTGGGAAACCAGTACTTGTGTGACCCTCAATGGTTCAGGGATACAGCTAGTCATGAGCTCACAACATTTGTGACTCCGAAACCACATTTTCGGACTAACCCATCGGATCATGGTAAAGCGTCTAGCAACATCGCCCCATGATCCCCTAGATATCACTGATAGTGCCTGCAAGAACCAGTCGGTCATGGTTAGCGTACAGTACGGTCCTTTCAACACAAATATCCCGATCAGATCAACGACCATTGGTAAATCGAGAGTCTCTAGAGATCCAATAACCATGCATACATCTTGGAGATCAAATAGTGACATCGCGTGTGTTACTAGGCAAACCCATTTACCCAAAACATATCTAGTACTCTGGCCAGAGATTTGTCACACTATTATCTACTCAGATAGCATAGGATATCCACGCACAAGGGCGAGCGGTGAATCCTCGACAACAAAGCATCGACTCCTACATGCATCGGGACCTCACCCAACCCCGCCACCTGATGACCTCAACTGAGTCGGTAAACGGGTCAAAGTGAGGCACCTATCATGTAGAGCCTCAATGACGTTTCGAGTAATGAGGGCTAATCTGTACAACCAAGACCTCGGACTTTATCCACTCGACAAATGGTAACCACTTGAAAAGTCCGAACAAGGATAGTTCGATAGATCACCAGGTCACTATCCATCTGCATGCTCAGAACATCATAATGTTCCCTACCAATGAAACGTGGTACTTCACATCACAGATGCTAGTCTCAAACTCGGGCGACCTTATCCTCATTTTGACGGCCCAATCGACTAGGAACGAGTTTAGAATACACAGTGACTATTAGATGTGTTTCATGATAGCCATCATATCCACTATCGCATCTAACATACACTATGGTGCATTCCAGGTCTTTATCCAACACAATTGTTAACATTATAAAATAATGACGATAAAGAATGTCATAAAAGAATACGAATTTCATAAATAAAGATCGTTTTACATAGAGTCACGAGAACCCACACGCCACAAGTTGGCTAGTTGGGCACCTACTCTAAC
>KQ988422.1:332828-351861 GCA_001598015.1 Dorcoceras hygrometricum | reverse complement strand
ACAGTGACTATTAGATGTGTTTCATGATAGCCATCATATCCACTATCGCATCTAACATACACTATGGTGCATTCCAGGTCTTTATCCAACACAATTGTTAACATTATAAAATAATGACGATAAAGAATGTCATAAAAGAATACGAATTTCATAAATAAAGATCGTTTTACATAGAGTCACGAGAACCCACACGCCACAAGTTGGCTAGTTGGGCACCTACTCTAACAATCTCTTACTTGCCCTAATGCCAACTACTCATCAGACGTAGTCCCATTGTTTCGTGATGTTTTTCAAAAAACGATCCTGGCAAGGACTTCGTAAGTGGATCAGCAATGTTGTCTGCAGAGGCGACTCTCTCGACTGCTATGTCACCTCTAGCCACAATATCCCGGATTATGTGGTATTTCCTCAGTATGTGTTTGGATCTTTGGTGAGACCTAGGTTCCTTTGCTTGTGCAACGGCACCTGTGTTGTCGCAGTACATCGGGATTGGACCAACTCCATCAGGGATTACGCCCAACTCTTGGACGAAATTCCTCATCCAAACCGCCTCTTTAGCAGCAGCTGATGCTGTGATGTACTCAGCCTCAGTGGTTGAATCCATGATGGTGTCTTGCTTGGAACTCTTTCAAGAGACAGCACCACCATTAGCATGAATACAAATCCAGAGTTTGACTTCGAATCATCCACATCGCATTGGAAGCTAGAATCGGTGTAGCCTTCCAACTTCAGTTCACCATCCCCATAGACCATGAACATATTCTTAGTCCTTCGTAAGTACTTAAGAATATCTTTCACAGCCTTCCAATGCATTTGGCCGGGGTTGGCTTGGTAGAGGCTCGTGACACTCAGAGCGTATGCGACTTCTGGTCTAGTTGAGATCATACCATACATAATACTACCTATTGCCGAGGCATATGGCACATGTGTCATACTCTCTATCTCCTCATCAGTCTTTGGACACATAGACTTGGATAGAGTGACCCCGTGGAACATAGGTAGATGTCCTATCTTGGACTCTTCCATAGAGAACCTCTTAAGTATGGTATCGATGTAGGTCGCTTGCGTGAGTCCGAGCATCCTTTTCGATCTATCCCTATAGATCTGTATTCCCAGAATATAGGATGCTTCACCCATGTCCTTCATCAAGAATCTACTATACAATCATACTTTAGTTGACTGCAACATTCCTACATCATTCCCAATGAGTAGAATGTCATCAACATAAAGTACAAGGAATGTCACAGCATTTTTAACTACCTTCTTATACACACATGGCTCCTCGGTATTCTTGATGAAACCAAATTCTTTAATTGTTTCATCAAATCTCAGGTTCCAACTTCTCGATGCTTGTTTGAGACCGTAGATCGATCTCTGAAGTTTGCATACTTTATGCTCACTTCCTACAGATGTGAAACCCTCAGGCTGCGTCATATAGATCTCTTCCTTAATATTTCCATTAAGGAACGCAATTTTCACATCCATTTGCCATATCTCATAGTAGTACCATGCGGCTATGGCTAGTAGGATTCTAATTGACTTGAACATTGCGACTGGTGAGAAGGTTTCATCATAGTCAACATCTTGTCTTTGAGTGTAATCTTTCGCGACCAGTCGGGCCTTGTAGGTCAGTACCTTACCATCAGACCCAAGTTTTCTCTTGTATATCCATTTACACCCAATAAGAACTATTCCTTCGGGAGGATTAACAAGGGTCCAAACTTGGTTTGAATGCATTGAATCAATCTCAGATTGCATTGCTTCAAGCCACAAATTAGAATTGGCATCGGAAATTGCCTCCTTTAAAGTTCTTGGATCACATCCAATAGTTTGATCACTTTGATCATCTTCAAGGAGGAAACCATATCTAACAGGAGCCCTAAGAACCCTTTCAGATCTCCTAGGTATGTCCATATCAAGTATTGACTCTTGAGGTGCGGGAGATTCATTTGGTACTTCAGTTGGTTCTCGAACCTCTTCGATTTCTACTATCTTGCCTTTTCTATCAAGTAGAAATTCTCTTTCCATAAAGGTGGCATTTCTAGAAACAAACACTTTTATTTCATTGGGATAGTAGAAGTAGTATCCAATAGAATTCTTAGGATACCCAATGAAGTAACATAAGATGGATCTATTATCCAACTTATCTCCCACTGTCTGCTTCACGTAAGCAGGACATCCCCAAATCCTCAAGTATGAGTACTTGGGTGGCTTGCCCATCCATATCTCATATGGATTTTTATCCACTGTCTTGGTATGGACATTGTTCAACAACATTACCGCCGTTTCGAGCGCATAGCCCCAAAACGAAGTAGGAAGTTCAGTGAAACTTATCATAGATCGAACCATGTCCATCAAGATTCGATTACGACGCTCCGCTACACCATTGAGCTGTGGTGTGGCCAGAGGGGTCCACTGTGAGAGAATCTCATTCTCTTTAAGATAGTTTTGAAATTCGGCACTCAAGTATTTTTCACCTCGATCGGATCGCAGTGTTTTAATACCCATTACCAATTGGTTTTCTACTTCAGCCTGGAATTCTTTGAACTTTTCAAATGATTCAGACTTGTGCTTCATTAAGTACAAGTACACATACCTAAAGTGATCATCAGTAAAGGTGATGAAGTATGTGTGACCGAACTTAGTACCAATGCTAAGTGGGCCACATACATCAGTATGGATCAAATCCAATAGGCCTTGAGCACGTTCAGGCTTGCCCGTGAAGGGCTATTTTGTCATTTTTCCCTTGAGACAAGACTCACAAGTTGGTAGGGAGTTAATATCAGACATATTAAACATGTCACTCCTAATCAACTTGTTCATCCTATTTAACAATGAGTCCAATCATACGGACCCCATGCTCGCGGACCGAAGTCCCCTCGCGCATGAGGCTTGTCATGAGCTCCTTGACAGTAGTGAACCTCTCAGTCCGAGAGTTCTCCCCATACAGTTCCTTGAGATGAAGGTGTATGCCAGCAGCATACTCCGTCTTCTCAAAGCGCCGCTGCATTTCGTTGGACATTGATGCTATCACATAGCACCGTGCCTTAAGTTCATCGTCCCACCATTTGTCCAGCTTTGCCAGCTCCTCAGGACTGGCATCGGTAGGGGCTTCTTTCGGAGGGGTCTTCTCTAGCGTGTAGAGAAGTTTCTCCGAAGCCAAGACAATCTTGAGGTTTCTTAGCCAATCTTGGTAGTTCAAACAGTGAACTTGTTGCTATCTAGTATAGCAGCAAGTGGATTTTTGATTGAAAACATGATAATAGCAGTTTATACTGAAAAGAAAAACAGACATGCATCACAGACTATTTATGAAAAACGCTAAGACATAAAACAAGGTCATTTAGTTTTATGAATTATCCTCCTACTATTTTAACGATTTCACCACCCTCTAATGAAATCGAGAAAGCAATTTTCCTTAGTGGGTACACAAAGTTCAATCAAGAAATCATGGTCCCGAATAATATCAGCCAACCATGACCCTCAAAAGGTAGAGCCCAATTGCAACAGGCGCAACCTCCATGTATTTACCTCACGTCCAGTAAGGGCCCAATAATATGACGCCGATTACTATCACGTGTCAAGATGACCCATCAATGTTGAGTTGTGATGGACGGTCCCCTTAATGTCCCCAATATTATGAGCCAACGTTAAAAGGAGTTCCAACCAACTCACAGCAAGTGTCAATGACGTGTACAGCTTTCCGACATACATAACCCCCTCAATAATATGAGCCGGGCCATGTATACGGGTAGCATCGACATACACCCATTGTTGATGAAAGGTAGGAAATAATATTTAAATTCTCTTAGCTTATCGAACAAACTTTTAATCTTGATATAAATTTTTCAAATTTAAAATGAGGGATTTCAATTTTGAAATTTGGTCTCAATAATCACGGATTCAACAGATATATATATCGCATATATAATTCGGATGATCGATAAGCGAGAGCTATGCGATCCGTGGTTGCCAAGCACGGATCTAGGTCCAATCCTAGGTGACATGCAGTATGCAAATACAATCCTATTACATAAGCTTTCAGTTTTACAAATCTTTGGTCTTCAATATCTTTGATCATCATCTCCACCATCTTCAAAATTATCCTCCCACTAAGTCTAATATTTACATTTAAATAACCATGACAAATAAGGATACAATTTAAAAGGGTGTGGGAACGGGCCATAAACGAGGCCCACTTTGAAATGAATATCAACAATATTACAACCCAAAAATTTAAAACCTAGCATACACCTAAAACATTGGGCACGGCTCTCGATCATCCCAAACATTATCTATTCAATTATCTCAATTAATCGACATAAATAAAATAATCAAATCAAATTTGATTTTATCCAACAAAATCATATTTTAAATATAAAATCATATTTTATAAATAAAATCTTATTTTGTTATTTTAATTGCATCAATTTTGGACTTAAAACAATTTTCGGTCCAATATCTCAAAATTTTCAAAAATCAATTTTGGTCCGACCAAAAGGCCCAATATCAAGTATTTGCCCAAAAACCCCTCGGGCCGCCTGGGACAGGCCCGGAAAAACCCTAGAATTCAAAAACCGCCGTCGCATCTCTGCCCCGAAACCGCCGCACGGGCGGTGCGCCACCGCCCGCACGCGTGCTGCACGCTGTGCGCGCCCCTGTGCGCAACACGTGCGCACGGGGGCGGCCACCTGCACGCACAGCTCGCGCAGATGGGGCGGCAGGTGTGCCCACCGCCGGGCGCGCACGGGGCCGGACCACGGGCGCAAGGCCCGCGAGGCGTGCGCGACGGGCGCGCAACTCACGCCGCAACACGCGCGCGGGATGCACGCATGATCCCGTGATCCCCGCCGCGATATGCGCGCGACGGGTGAGCACGCCGTGCACGACGGGCGCGCAACGGCAGGCGACAGTGGGCGCTTCTACGTGCGGCCGGAAATTTTTTTTTTTTTGAAAAACTGAGATCTGATGCAATTCAGGCAGAAATGGTGTATTGACAGATCCGAGCCAAAGCTCTGATACCACTGTTGACGCAGCGATGGATCCGGATCCCGCACCCGGGCGTAGCGGAAGATTTTAAAATTGGAACCCGAGAACGGTCAATACACCTATACAATTAAATAAAAACATTCGTAGAATGTTCAGAACAGTACCTTGCTGGCGTCTAGGCGCCTGGCTCCTACCAATTTCACGAGGAAATTGGCACTTCAACGGTTGATGAAAAATATAAGCTGAAGAGCTTTTGGTACGTCTCAAATGAATACCTCAGGGCCTCTATTTATAGATTTTCCATGGGCTTGAACCAGCTTAATGGGCTTGGGTCGGGCCCAGGCCCAGGGTGAACATTGGTTTCAAGTCCATCACTGTGGCTCCATCATAATTCCGATCGACGATCAGATCAGACCGATCTACACAGTGTACAAAACTGAGCATTATGATGTGAAAACAATTTTTCGGACCACCTAATCCAAAATAGCATGTTGGCCCCTATATGCTTTAAGGATAGTAAAACTAGTCCAAACTTATGGAAATTGCATTTTGACCCTATTTAATTTTAGGAAGTCGCACTTCCATCCTTCCTCCTACTATACTCAACAAATTGAGCTTAATTTCCGTACAGGAATTGAGAAACCAGTACTTATGTGACCCTCAATGGTTCAGGGATACAGCTAGCCGTGGGCTCACAATATTTGTGACCCGAAACCACATTTTTGGACTAACCCATCGGATCATGGTACAGCGTCTAGCAACATCGCCCCATGATCCCTTAGGTATCACTGATAGTGCCTGCAAGAACCAGTCGGTCATGGTTAGCGTATAGTACGGTCCTTTCAACTCAAATATCCCGATCAGATCAACGACCATTGGTAAATCGAGAGTCGCTAGAGATCCAATAACAATGCATACATCTTGGAGATCAAATAGTGACATCGCATGTGTTACTAGGTAAACCCATTTACCCAAAACACATCTAGTACTCTGGCCAGAGATTTATCACATTATTATCTCCTCAGATAGCATAGGATATCCACGCACAAGGGCGAGCGGTGAATCCTCGACAACGAAACATCGACTCCTACATGCATCGGGACCTCACCCAACCCCGCCACCTGATGACCCCAACTGAGTTCGTAAACGGGTCAAAGTGAGACACCTATCATGTAGAGTCTCAATGAAATTTTGAGTAATCAGGACTAATATGTACAACCAAAACCTCGGACTTAATCCACTCGACAAATGGTAACCACTTGGAAAGTGCGAACGAGGGTAGTTCGATAGATCACCAGGTCACTATCCATCTGCATGCTCAGAACATCATAATGTTCCCTACCAATGAAACGTGGTACTTCACATCGCAGATCACCAGTGAATTTGAATGTCACGACACTAACTTTGTCGTTCACTGAGATATTTTATGCAAATAAATTTATAATTAATATAATTGTGATAACATGAAATTAAATACTTTGGGTTGATGATTTTGCTTTAATGTAATCACCGGGCACAGCATCTGCCATCATCGAACAGTACCCTGTTGATAAAATAAATAATTGAAAATGCAGTGTGGCTTCTACATATATATCATATTATATCATACTGATAAAATTAATAATTGAAAATGCAGAGTCTTACACATATTTTTTATATGAGATAAACGTAACAAAAACGTTACAACGAAAAAATAATGCAAGGGTAACGGTTGTTTGGCAACCCATTGCAAGCGTGCACATCCAATATAACAATTTTTTTTTTCTTAAAAAGTAAATTGTAAAGGGGAAAATCTATTTTCTAACTATAGAAAAGGAAGTGTAAAAGCTAAGTACGAAATGATAGTGAGGATAAGTTGTGATCATATATATAATAACAAAAGTAGACAAGTGGTTCTATGTATTAGTGCCGATATTGTGGGCGCCCACAATGGGCGCCTATGTGGGCGCCTGGAGATGCTCGCCGAACATCTTAGTAATTTCATGAGATGTTCGGCTGAGCATCTCAGGCGCCCACACAGACGCCCATATCAAGTTTTTCTATGTATAGTTCTAAATATCAATTTAGAAAAATATGCAACGCGATGATGGTATGGAAGTGGAAGACCTGCTGGATTCGGAACCCAATTTCTTTTTTTTTTCTTTTCTTTCTTGGCACATATGCTTCCTTAATCCATTGATGGCGCTTTAGAGGAGGCAAATTAAAATATTTTGATATTTTCTTGGTGTCGGGTGTGATGGTTACTGCAATCGCCGATAAGTTTGATACAGTTAACAACTTGAAGTAGAAATCACTGGACAGCGATTTTTTTTCAGCTTTGGGGTTTCTAATAACTTATTATTAAAAATACCTTGGGATGGAGAATTCAGCAGCATATTATCGGTTCTTTTAGAACTACAGACTTCGAATAATATGCAGAGAATGAACATTATAATGTTATTAATGGTCCATTAGATCTACGAACATCGAATAAGAGCGTGGTTGATAGAGAACAAACGTTTTAGTAATGTCTAATATCACAATTCACAATGGCTCCAGTAGTGAAGAAGGAGGAATGTGATAGCTTTCGCATGCAACGATTAAGTCAGATAGAGAAGAACAAATGGTATTTTTTTATGTTATTGTCTAACCTTTTGGGAGAGAAGATTGAGGGACTTCGGACCATGTTGCTTGGAGCACTGAAAGGAACAGAAATGAAATTTTGGTTGGATGAATGAGAATGATGGTAAACCCAGTAATGTCCCGCACAACAACTAATTGACTCTACTTACAGTTCTGGATTGCTTGTAAGCCAAAACTGTCACGCCCCGAGACCGAGACTCATGACATCGACAATATTAAATAATTATAAAAATTGTGAAACATTAAGCCATCATAGCATAACTCAAACCAGTCTATTACATATCCAAAAATATATTCGTTTTTACATCGGAAATCAGAGAAAATTTGCGGAAGCAAAAAAAAAAAAATAATTACATCAACAGAAACTGAATCTTCACCAGCCCCAAAATTGTTCTTGTTCCTCTTCTTCTACCTACTCTTCATTCTTATCTGGGTGGAGAAGTAAGGGGTGAGTGTTTGGAGAAACACTCAGCAAGTGGGGGATACCATTCGAGCATAACAATTATACATATACATATATGACTGAATTCAGAGCAGAACATAATCAGAACAGAGCAGAGCATAACAGAGCAGAGCATAACATAACAGAGCATAGCATGACAGATAGCAATGATGATTAGTTCGTATCTATGGTTTACTGATGAGTCCCTAATTTTTACTCCTATAATGGGTCGAGGCCATGTGGTTATACCAAGTAACCCAGAGTGCGGAATATTCCGTAGACCCATATTTTGATAGCAAAAATCAGTGCAAACGGAGCTTGAAACGAAACAGGAATCTGAACAAAAAGGTGCTCGAACAGTAGGTTCAAAACTGAATTTTCGAAATAAATAATACATATAATATAACAAACGAAAATAATAGCAAAAGCCCACTTACAGTAGTCTGAAGCTTGATTGAAATCTGGTAGAAAGCTGGTGCACTAGGGAGCAAGGTTTCAACGTGCAAGTTACTGTAATTTTTCTGAGAAAATTTTGGGAGGAGTGTGGGTCCTTTGATGCTACTGCGAGGTATTTATAGGTGCAGAAATGGGCAAATCAAGGGTCTGCTATTAAGGCCATAAATCCCTGCCTTCATGGCCATTAAAATGGCTGTTACAAAAACATTAGTGTAGGCATTGATTTGGGTCCCTTAATTGGCCATTAATCCTCTAAATTGGCAGTTACAAATTGTGAATCTGATCTGTATGCGTGTAGAAACTGCTGGAATTCGCGAGCTAAAATCTGAATTTTCGTTGGTCAAAGCTGAGTTGACCGTCCAACAGCTGGTTTGACCTGTCCAGCAGCTGGTTTGACCTGTCCAGCAGCTGGTTTGACCTGTCCAGCAGCTGGTTTGACCTGTCCAGCAGCTGGTTTGACCGTTGACTGTACTGCTGACTGCTGACTATGCTGCTGACTGCTGACTGTACTGCTGACTGAGCAGAAGCTGAGTTGACTGTGCAGAAGCTGGTTTGACCGTGCAGAAGCTGGTTTGACCGTGCTGCGGCTGGTTTGACTTTCCTACGTCTGGTTTGACCGTGCTGCGTCTGGTTTGACTTTCCTGCGTCTGGTTTGACTTTCCTGCGGCTGGGTTTTTTTTTTGCTGAATTTTCGGGTTTTCACATCCCTCCCTCATTAAAAGAAGTTTCGTCCTCGAAACTTTAGTTATTTTGATCCTCGAAAAGGTAGGGATATTGACTACGCATCTTCTCTTCCATTTCCCACGTGGCTTCTCTTTCGGTGTGGTTGGACCATTGGACTTTGACTTACGGGATTGTTCTTCGTCTAAGCACCTGGTCCTTTGTGTCCACGATTCGAATCGGGACTTCTTCATAGCTTAGTCCTTGGTTTAAATTCCCTTCCACGAGGAGTGACCCTTTATCAAGAACGTGGCTGGAATTCGAGACATATCTCCTCAGTTGTGAGACATGGAAGACATTATGGATTCTTGACATACTGGATGGTAAGGCCAGTTGTTCCCACTCTGTCCAAGATTTCGAATGGTCCGACATACCGGGGATTTATCTTTCCGACCTTATCGAATCGGACTATCCCTTTCATTGGTGAAACCTTGAGGTACACTTTTTCACCTACCTCGAAAACCAAGGGTCTTCTCTTTAAATCTGCCCAGCTTTTCTGTCGATCCTGGGCTGCCTTCAGTCTCTCCTTTATAATGCTACTTTTTTCACTGTCTCCTGGATGATTTCAGGTCCTGTGATAGCCTTTTCTCCAACTTCATCCCAATACAACGGCGATCGGCATTTCCGTCCATAGAGAGGCTCATATGGTGCCATCCCTATGCTGCTGTGGTAGCTTGTTGGTCCCGATTGAGTTAGGATCAAAAGATCAGCAGCCGCGCATTTGAAATACTTTAGAAATTTTCGCGCTGCTGATACACTACTGGAGCTGCAATAGCTCGTTGTTCTTGAACATATAATAAAAACACACGATGAAGAAGAAGAGCACCGGAGACAGATCTGGTATGATTTAAAAATCATGCGGAAAATACCAGAACTGAATCCTATATTTTAAAACAACTCAAACAGATTTATGTACAACATAAATCTGTTCGAGACTTGCAATGTGCTTGTGTGTTCACTGTGTATGCGATGCGAGAATGCTAAGTGCTGAACTGTTATGCGTGCAATGATATAGGCAAGTGCTGAATACTGTAAACATGTATGCGTGCTAAGTAAATGAATAAAGAACACGATACTCAGTATTTGTTTCTAGAAGTTCGGACCTCAATGTCCTACATATCCCCTTCTTCCATCTCGGAAGGCTCCACTAAAAGATTTGATCTTACAACTCGTGTACAGACCCAATCCCACAACCAGCAGCTGTGAGAACTCCTAGACTCCACAATTGCACAACACCCGCAGCTGTGTGACTGACTAGCTCTAACAAGCTAATCTAGACTCAGCAATCGACTCTCGTGAAAGCTCCTCTCTAATGGAGGTCGATTGCTTCATCTTTCTTTTCATTTTCCCTCTGTTGGTGCACTGTGCAATTGACTTATTCTCTGCGATAGCTTCACATTGACCAACGTCTCGAGCCCTTCTTCAATGGCGCTGCCTTTGTATATAAAGCCTCTGTAGAATTTAATCCCGTTGGACACAACATCTTCCCGTTCAAAATTGTTCTGTAAAGTACCGACAGGGGAACAGTACTTGTGTCCTTTTCTTTTGCAGGCTTCTTGTCGTTTTCGTCATTTGAATTGAGCTCAGCAGTTGACATCCAGCTTTGATAACTCTTCGAACTCTTCGTAAATTGTCAACTGCTTCGCTACTGGTTTATCACTACGACCGAATTCATCATCTTGCATAGCAACAGCTGGTTTAGAAACTCTCGACTGGATGAGCTGTTGCTTGCGTCTGGTTGTCCAGCTGGTTTATCAATTGCTTCGCCTAATTCTTCTTCAACAGCAATAGATTTATCTTCTTGCGTCTGGATACACAATCACTGCGTCTGGAAATCTTTGCGACTGGATGCATAGTACTGAAGCTCGCGACTGGATCCATCGTTTCTTGTTGACTGGATGAATCTTGCGACTGGATCCACTGTAGCTCGCGACTGGATCTTGCGACTGGTTCTTGCGACTGGTTATCAACGCAAAGTCTTCCTGCTGAATCTTTAGCGCAAGAGCAAAACGCTGTCGTATCAACTTATGTAAACGACATCGTTTGCTATCGCTATCTCCAAATAGCATCTGCTGATGAACAGTAGCTTGCGACTGGATTGCCTCCTCTACGACGTCGCTTCTCCTTGCGTCTGGATGTACAAGCTACCTGCTGATTCTTGCGACTGCTCTCTCAAACCATCTGCTGAATATGATGACGTCACCGATGACGTCATCAACGCTAAACCATCTGCTGATTCTTCAGCACCACGTCGCTTCATCTCTTTCACTTCTCTTCTCATCTGCTGATACTTATTGCGAATGCAAAACGCTGTCGTTCCAACTTATTCACGCGACATCGTTTTGCAATCGCCAACTCCAAATACCAACTGCTGGTTGAAGCTCTCTACTGATTCTATTCCACTGTAGCTTCCTGCTGAATGATGACGTCACTACTGATGTCATCTACACTTAGCTCTCCAGCTGCTTTCTTCATCTGCTGATTGATATTAGCTTCCTGAATAGCGACTGTCAATAGATTCATCAACAGTACTTATAAGAATGGCGACTGCTAACAGATTCGTCAGCAGTAACTTGCGCATCTTCTTCTTCGATCTGTTTCCTCAGCAGACTTCTCAATACACGTTCCAGCTGGTTCATCTTTTCTCTTTAGCGCTTGCAGCTGGTTGTCATCGTTCCAGCTGGTTTATTATGCTCCAGCTGGTTCAACTTGGCCTCCGCCTGATTACGAAATGCTGATTCAACTTTGGACGTCTCCATTGCTAATCCAGCTGCCCATTCCATGAACACCAAACCAACTGCTGATTGTTTATATTGCGAACCAACGGCTGGACAGATTCTTCGACTGTTCATCATCTTGTTCGATAGCTAGAATCTGCACACTTAATTGGAATTGTTAGAAACACAATAACAGGTTTTGTGTAATTCAAAACTTAATCAGGATCTGTCAAAAACAGATCCATCATAGCTATTGTTGTATGCGAACTCTATTAGCGGTAGATGTTCGCTCCAATTACTACCAAAGTCCAATGTGCAAGTCCGCAACATGTCTTCTAGGGTCTGGATGGTCCTCTCAGTTTGGCCATCTGTCTGCGGATGATAAGCAGTACTGAGAGTAACCTTACTTCCCATGGCTTCTTGGAAGCTCTTCCAGAAACGAAATACGAACCTTGGGTCCCTATCTGACAGGATGCTTGTTGGAACTCCGTGCAGCCTGACGATGTTGTCCATGTACAGGAAAGCGAGCTTATCCAACCCGTAGTTCATTCTGACAGGCAGAAAGTGCACGGATTTTGTTAACCTATCCACGATTACCCATATTCCATCATAGCCTAATCTCGTCTTCGGCATACCTACTACAAAGTCCATGGATATGTTTTCCCACTTCCACTCCGAAATTTCCAGCGGTTGTAACAATCCTCCGGATCTTTGATGTTCTGCCTTGACTTGTTGGCATACGTGGCATCTAGCAAAAAAGTCAGCAACATCTCTTTTCATCCCATTCCACCAGAAGTGTTCCTTCAGATCCCTATACATCTTTGTGCTTCCCGGGTGGATTGAGAACTTGGACTTATGTGCTTCAGACATCACTTCCTGACGCAGGTTATCGACGTCGGGTACACATAGTCGTCCATTCATCCAAAGGATCCCGTCTTGGTCTATTCGAAATTCAGGCGCTTCCCTTTCCTTGATCTGTTCTTTCAGCCTCATCAAGCTGGGGTCTTGATCTTGTTTTAGCTTGACCAATTCTTTAAGGCATGGTTGGGCTGAGACTGAAGATAGTATCACTTTGTTCATGTTCTTCCGACTTAACGCATCAGCTACCTTATTTGCCTTTCCAGGGTGGTAGTTTATTTTCAAGTCGTAGTCCTTTAACAGCTCGAGCAATCGTCTTTGTCTCAGGTTCAATTCCTTCTGAGTGAATATACACTTGAGACTCTGATGGTCGGTGAATACTTCGCATTTTGCACCATAAAGATAGTGTCGCCAAATATTTAGGGCAAAAACCACCGCTGCTAGCTCTAGATCGTGGGTTTCGTAGTCCTTTAACAGCTCGAGCAATCGTCTTTGTCTCAGGTTCAATTCCTTCTGAGTGAATATACACTTGAGACTCTGATGGTCGGTGAATACTTCGCATTTTGCACCATAAAGATAGTGTCGCCAAATATTTAGGGCAAAAACCACCGCTGCTAGCTCTAGATCGTGGGTTGGGTAGTTGCGTTCATACGTCTTCAGTTGCCTTGAGGCGAAAGCAATTACTCTGCCATCTTTCATGAGTACACACCCTAGTTCTTCTTTCGATGAATCGCTGTAGATGGTAAAGCCTTTGTCCCCTACGGGTGACGTCAGAACAGGGGCAGACGCAAGCTTCGTCTTCAGAGTCTCGAAGCTTGTCTCACACTCTTCGTTCCAGTTGAACTTGGAGTTCTTCTGGATGAGTCTAGTGAGTGGTAAGGCTATGGATGAGAAGCCTTCTACGAACTTCCTATAATAGTCGTCCAATCCCAAGAAGCTTCTAACTTCTGTCACCGTCTTAAGTGCAGGCCAGTCCATGATGACTTCTACTTTCTTTGGATCCACTGATACGCCTTCTTCTAAAATTATATGGCCTAGGAATGCCACACTCTTCAGCCAGAATTCACACTTCTTGAAAGTGGCGTACAGTTGTTTCTCTTGTAGGGTTTGGAGAGTAATTCGGAGATGTTCCTTGTGGTCTTCTTCACTTGATGAATACACGAGTATATCATCTATGAACACAACCATAAATTTGTCGAGGAATGGCTTGAACACGCGGTTCATGAGGTCCATGAAGGCCGCTGGTGCATTAGTTAGACCAAATGGCATTACCATGAATTCGTAATGGCCATATCTGGTTCTGAATGCTGTTTTAGGAACATCCTCAGCCTTGATTTTTAACTGGTGATAACCTGACCTCAAATCCAACTTCGAGAAGGTTGTAGCTCCATTGAGTTGATCAAAGAGGTTGTCGATCCTTGGAAGAGGATACTTATTTTTGATTGTGATCTTGTTCAACTCTCTGTAGTCGATACACAATCTCATGGTTCCATCCTTCTTCTTGACGAACAAGACTGGAGCTCCCCAAGGTTACACACTGGGTCGGATCTGCTTTTTGTCTAGCAGTTCCTGTAGTTGATCTTGAGCTCCTTGAGTTCTGCAGGTGCCATTCGGTAGGGTTCCTTGGATATTAGGGCCGACCCTGGCACTAGGTTGATCAAACTCAATTTCTCGATCAGGCACTTTCCCATGTAAGTCATCTGGAAATACATCTGCGAACTATTGCACCACTGGGATGTCTTCTATTTTGAGCTCGTCTCCTTCTTTTACTTCTTGGATTATTGCCAAGAAAACTTTTGCCCCTGACTTCATAGTTGTCCATGCTTGGGCAGCAGAAAGTAGGGACTTTCGCTCCTTGTTCTTACCATGATATATCAACTCTTCTTGATCGAGGGTTTGGAGCTTCACGCTCTTACCTCGACAATCTACTAGTGCATGGTGCTTAGACAGCCAATCCATTCCTAAGATGGCATCGAACTCGACCATGTTGAGTTGTATCAGGTTCACGAAGAATGGATGGTCGCTTATCGATAACTTGTAGTTTCGATGGATTTTATGTATCTCGATGGTAGTGTTGGTAGGAGTTGCTACTTTATAGGGTTCAGATAGAATTTCAGGCTCTAACCCTAACTTCTTAGAAAATCTCCTAGACACGAACGAATGCGTAGCACCACAATCAAACAACACATAAGCAGGCAGCTTGTTGATAGAAATGGTACCTGCCACCACGTCGCTGGCATCTTCAGCTTCTTATTGTGTCATTGCAAACACACGAGCATTGGGCTTGTCCTCTCGGGGTTTTGGCTTGTTCTGAGTCGTATTGCTTGATCCAGCTTTTGGACCTTGGTTCTCCGGACAATCCGCAATTCGGTGGCCCAACTTTCCACACTTGAAGCATGCATCACTCTGCTTGCGACAGTCTCCACTATGACGTTGGCCGCAGGAGGAGCAAGTTGGAAACGTCTGGTTATCCGCTGTAGGTGCCGAGCCACGGTTGTTGAAGTTCAGCCGCTTGTTCTTCGGCCCACCGTGCGAAGTCTGAGCATTGAGGGGGCGCTTGTTTTTGTTGTCCTCTTCCCGCCTCTTTATGTCAGTCTCAGCTCGGATTGCAGCTCCCATTAAGTCTTCAAGACTCGTGGCTTGGTAGACTGCGAGGGCTGACTTGATACGACTGTTCAGACCCTTCTTGTATCGCTGCATCTTTAGAGTATTATCCGCCATGATCGTTGGGACATAGGTGCCCAAGGAATTGAACTTGGAGGTATACTCTACTACCGACATGTCTGCGGTATGAGTGAAGGTCTCAAACTCGCTGAGCCGTTGCATTCGGACTTCCATGGAAAAGTATTGTTTCAAGAATACTTCTCGAAACCTTTGCCAGGTGATAACTTGTCCATTTGCATTCATGGTGGGCTCAACTGCTTCCCACCATTTCCCAGCTTTGCTGTCAAGAAGTGGTGTTACAACATCTACTTTGACCGCATCTGAGACCTCCAGTAGTCGAAGTTGCGTTTCGATGTTTTTCATCCACGTCTGGGCAACTTCAGGGTCATGGCTCCCATCGAAGGTGGGGGCTTTGTTCTTGCGGAGGGACCCATAGTAGAAATTAGTCCCACGAGGTGGAGGGGGAGGAGGAGGAGCTTGGTTGTGGTTGGGGTTAACCAATCCTTGAAGCGTCGTGGCAACTATCGTAGCGATTGCCATCAGGTCTTCCCTGCTAAGACCAATTCCGGAGTTTGAGGATCCTTCGCCTCCATTGATCCTATCACTTCTTCGATCGCCTGCCATATTCTTCCATGGAAAGCTTACTAAGAATGGGTACGTATGAATGTAAGGCAATTGAGAATACCATACCATGAAGGGATAATCAAATTTCGATAAAAGGATGAATTGAATACAATGCTTAAGGTAAAACATTTCCTATTCATCATCTATCTCTCCCTCGCCTAAAGGTATATCCTCAAGTTCTTCTTCGTCCGGGTGTTATTCCGGTTCTTCCTCCCATTCATCATCGAATGGAGCAGGCGCATCATTATCCTCTTGTAGACCTTGGATTGTTTGGAGTAGGCTATCCTTCTCCTCTACCAAGGCCTCGATGATCAAGTGTTGTGCTTGCATCGGTCTTCGGCCTCTTGGATACGAGCCTGAAACTTTTGATGGCACACCACATGGCTTGCTTTAGCTTGTTGTTTCTTAACTTTCATCTTTTCAATCTTCTTAGACATGCTAAGGCCTATTTCAGTAAGTCCAACGATGACCTTGTGTGAGGCTTCTAGTGCTACTTGGGTATCCTCAAGTTCCTTCTTCATTGTAGCTAACCCTCGTCTCTCTGTGGCTAATTGGGCTCTAAGGCGCCTAATCGTGCGGCTTTGGTTATCAAGGACAATCTGTTTCATACGGATGGCAGCATCAGCACGAGTACGGGGAGCAAAGGGGGTCATTTCCTAAAAATCGAAGATATTTCCAAAATAGAAATGTCAGGCCCCGTGCTAATTACTAACGATTATCACATATAAGAGCATAAACACGGAAGCTAAAAATTTGGGCTTAAAAATTTTTTGAAATACAATGGGCCTGAACTCCAAATCATACATTCAAAATATTCAATACTCAAATACGAGTTGATTCAAACTTAAACACAACAGGTAACAACAGTATATCAATCAAGTACAAATCCCCAATACATGATAACACGGGGCATTCCCGGTTCAATACATATCATATATAGACTGGGACTCAGGGACGCGGGGATCGACCAGCTGAACTTCCACTCGGTCCAGCTTGGTTACCCGAAGCTCCTGCAAATGGGAAAACATGCAACATGCTATAATCAATGCTATGAATGCATGAGGGCTATCAGAAATCGGATAGCTAGACCAGTCTATCAACTGGCAACTCAAATCAAGCCTCTATACCACGCATAGCCAATCAGCCGGTGGAAATCATCGGTCCGTGATCATCGGGGCTCGTCAGCCCATCACAGCTCGGTGGTAGACACTCGAATCTGGTAGTCACCACTCCGACGATAGCGTTGGACTTTTCGGGCACGACTCAACAGTCGGCCAGTCACAACGTGGCACCCAATCAGGTAATCAAATCAATCTATCAATTCAGGCTCAAGATGTATGCATGAATGCCATTCAATATCAATGCATAATGCATACAGTTCATAATACGTGCAACCAGAATGTAAAGCTCAAGCAATTCATCAAACTGTTCCACGTAAACATATAGCAGCAAAGTCACGGATTTCACAACATTGAAATATAGGCATGTTCACGCTCAAAGCTGCTAAGAGCTGCTCAATCGTACCTTTCTTCTTCAATTTACCTAACAGATTTCTCCTGGTTCAAGATCACACGACAGGTACCTCCTGGAAGCTGAAATCTGTCACAACATAGCTAACATCTTAGCTCAATTCTAATCATAGACACGCTAATCCTACGGCCAGAAGTCTAATTCGATTCCTACACTTCTATGCAGGCATTAGCTACAAGAACAGAGCTCAATTCTACAAGAAATTCTCACCCAAAAGCTCACGCTAGCAGAAGAACGCACGCACAAACTTTTCTTAAAAAGCTTCGAACTCCAGCAGCTTCGCGTTTCTACATCCACTCTAAAACTAGGTTCGAAAAGGGCAGCAAACGAAAGAGCTAAGTTAGAGGAGTCCAGTGCCACTCAAATCTTCAAAAACAGAGGCTGGAATCGACGGGAAAATGGCCATTAAAGGTAACGGTGAACAGTAGCTATTTCGAGGGTTTGGAGAAGAGGAGATAAGAAATATCTGGCTCAAAATAATTCTAAGTGTCGATCAACACTTCTATAAATACTTCTTAAAGCCTCGCCTGCTGATTCCTTAAAATCAATCGAAGTGACCAGCAGAAGTCTATCAGCAGCAGCCCTCTTTTCCCTTCGTTAAATTCAGCAGCAGCAATCAAATAAACAATCGAAAGAAAACACTCCAAACGACACCGTTCCAACTTATCAAAACGACGCCGTTGAGTTACCTCAGCTGACAACAGTTCTTGCAAGCAAAACGACCAAAAGCTGGTAGCAGCTCTCTCTCCAAAACAATCCATCTGCTGGTCGCGTGAAATTACTCAAAACGTCGACGCATCAACTAATCCAAACGACGTCACTTCTCAACATTATAGTATTTGCGCGCCTGCTGGTCAGCAGCAACCATCACAACGCAAACTACTGCCAGCAGAAAGGAATACGTCACGCCTACGTCATCATATCTATCGACAGCTCTTGCGACTGATTCCTCAAACCATCTGCTGATCGTTCTCCACTAGCGCAACTGCTGAATCTAGTAGTCAACACTCCAAATATGTTGACTAACACGTGTCGCTTCCTCATTCAATCTCACGCTAAGTGCAACATCTGCCAGCAGCAACTTCAACTCGAACTAAAACCAGCAGATCTTATTGCGTCACGCTTACATCACCCCTGCTGATTCCAAATCCACCAGCAGCGAGCTACAGTAAGGTTGACCTGCGTTGACTCCGCTACAGTAGCGTGCTGTTAACAGCTTTTGAACCAAAATTCGCTACGATTTAATTTTCCAAAAATTAACGCAACGTTCGAAATCAGCAGGAACTTCGAAATCTACGTGATTAATCCCAAATCAAATCAATTAATCACTAATCTAAATTCTCAATCCTCACATTCTCCCCACCTTAAGAGATTTCGTCCTCGAAATCAAAAGCAAACTAAGGCAGAAAAC
>KQ988422.1:307909-326926 GCA_001598015.1 Dorcoceras hygrometricum | reverse complement strand
ATTAATTTTCCTTAACTCCTGTGGGTAAATTAAGAAAAATGTAGTATGATATATTATCCTAATTAATTACACAAACATAACAAAAATCCCTGTGGGGTAAAATTTATTATGCTCATATAATTAATTACAATTTATGTCCTTAATGTGATCCAAATCCACTTAATGCATAATTTTTCATAATTAAGGATGCTGTGGCTAAACCTTAATTATTTAAAATTACACGGTTCACTGGACGAAAATTTTGGTTTTACTTAATATTTGATATAATAATTAAAATTGACACAATCAACATTGTCTAAGAGTTAATATTCGATATATGAAGGACTCTCTTAAATCTTGTATTCATGTGTCAAATCATAATTACTATTCAAATTAGTAAAAACTTTATAAGCCAAAATTTTATTTATGAAATTTAATTTGTTCATCAATTATGGAGGCAATACATTAAATATGAACAAATTATCCTCATTTGCATATCAATAACATCAACCATAATAATTAATTGCATGCAAAATAAGGAAATTAATCGTGATAACATCTTTCAAAAAATATGCAAAACATGCAAATATCCAAAAATTTGGAAAACAAATCTATAGAGATCCAAATTTACCAAACTTCAAAATTTCATAATATTGCAGCACCGAAAAAGCCCTTAATTTTGAAAATTCGAAAATTTCAAATCGGCCCCAGAAAAATTCCAGATTTTCGAATTAGCCCCCAAGAAATTACAAATTTTGAAATTGGCCCCAAAACCTCAAAACCCTAACTCCTCAATTCCAATCCCGCCGCCGCCGCCAAAATCCGGCCAAACACCGACGGCCGTCAACAACCTCGGACGACCGACCCCAGCCACACCTTCGCCGCCGTCAGAATCGCCGGAAACGTTATGGTTTTGTTTTGAAAAAGACGCGAACGAGTTCGACGGAGAAGAAACGTGATTCCGGCAAAATTCCAACGAGTCATGATCGATTGATGCCACCACTGATATGAGAACACGATATTTGACTTTTACCCTCAGTAGCCGCCCCCTGAATGGCCGAGAATTCGTCGAATTTTGGCCGGAAATTTTCGAAAATTCGCATCCGAACAGACACGATTTTCCGACCAAAATCGTGACGATAGTTGCCGGAGAAGGGTGGCGTGAGGTCAGCGTGTCGTGGGCTCTCGGTTGGTGACATCAATTTCCGGTGATGAGCGGCGGTCGGCGGCCAATTAAGGGTGGTGGAAGAAATTTAGGGTTTAGGGTACAAAATTCGAAAATTGTACATAAAATCATAAATTGGGATTTTGCAAATTTTTATGAATCAAGGCAGAAATAAAACCGCTGTAAGAATTAAATCATGTTTGACTGAATAACATGATACTGAATGCGGAAAATGGATCAAGAATTACCTCCAGCCATTGATTCTGATGCGGAACTTTAGACAGCACGAGCAACGAACTGAAATTGCTACAGAGTCTTCTAAGCACTCCAGACCTCACAATAGATGGTATGAATGATTTATGGTGTGTGTGCTTAGGGACCCTGAGCCACTATTTATAGGTGATTTGTGCCATCAACAAATCTTTCAAGATTGTGACAAATCTCGATAAGATACATCTTTAGGTATTTTGATTGATTCAAACTCTTATAGATTGTGCACATCTAAATCTTTCAAGATTTGGCCACTTAATAAAGATAAAAGATGTGCATGATCAAATCTCAATCAAAATCTATATGTGACACTTAATGAGATAATATTTTTGATGTCCAAATAAAATATTTCTAACACCATAATCACGTGTTAGAATATATAATCAGAAAATTGAATTAAAAGTTAGGTACATGCCAACGAAAATAAGAGATCTAGTCGTTAAATATAGAGAAACAACGATTTTTCAGAGTAGCAGTATAGTGGACCAAGTAATTGATGATAGGTGCCGGTGCACATGCCTTTGCTGACCTTCCCACAGATAACAAGAACTGTACTTCCTTAGATTCAACTTTGATATAGCCAAATATCTCAGCCGAAGAGCTGGCACCACGTCGAGGAGCTCGGGCGCCGGGTCATCGAGAAGCTGTCGTCGGGCGTAGGGACTCGAATGATAGATTGCGCCCCGCGTCAGTACCTGCGGCCACAAACACTAGGTCAGAGGGCGCCGGAAGTGTGTCCGGCGTAGCCCCTCCGATGCCTAAGTCAGGCAATGTGCGAGAGAAATACGCTGTGAGAGCGAATGAGTGAGAAAAATCCGAGAGACTGTAATGTGAGGCGTACCTGGTATTTATAGAGGGGCTAGGTAGATGAATCGATCTGCTTGCACGTTCTGCCGAGACGTGGGTGAGGTCGTGCGCACGTCTTCCGCATAATCCGGCCCACGTTCTCCGCCTTTTGCGGAAGTGCTTTAACACGTCGGGACAGTAAGCTCGGGAAGTATCCCCGAACTGGTAGAGAGTCCTCGGTCTAGCTTCCGAGCTTAACAACGTAGGTCAGGTGTGTAGCGTGTTGCTTGGTTTCCGTGCGACACCCGAGCTGTTGGTGTGCACTGCGGCCCTGGGGTGATCGTTTCGGTTCTCGAGTCCCGAGATGGTAATAGGGGGCATGAGGAGTATCCCCCGCCGTGAGTCCTAGACGAAGAATTGAAGTATAGGAGTATATGTAACGGAGGTCGGGACCCGAGCTGAGACTTTATTTTATCATAACCTTCAGCCTCAACTTTTGATAAACTCTTCGATGAACAGCGCTCGAGATCCATAGGTAACTGTTTGTGTTTCTTTGAAGAAAACCATGATCCGGGTGAAATCGTTTTCAGCCTTTGATTAATTTAAATCGAACGGTAAATTCGTAGCTCGTATCTCGAGGAGTTGTTTGGATTCCCGAGGCAAACTTTTTCTATAAATAAGCAACTTTTCTCTTTCATTTGCACCTTTGTTTTTCACTAGTGCTGAAACTCTGTCAAAATTCCTACCTGCTTCCGAGCTAGTTCTACCGCCTCCCGACCTATCGTAAGTTTTTCACAATTTGCTATCTTCTTGTAGAAATGTCTTCCCCTGATTATAACTTGGTTGATAGTTTAGCGGAATCGATAGACCTCTCCTCGCCTCCCGAGGCTAGTCTTAGGGGAGAAGAAATCCCGAGCACCACAGAAACCCACAGGGATAGGATACTTAGGATCGACCAAGATGAAGCAAGGTTAGTAGCTCGGGGTTGTACCTGGTACGAGATTAAGGCTTCTACCCTTAGGCAGTCGGATATTCCTTCTATTAGGGATAAGGCAGGGATAGCCGACTTATACGAAATTGTAATTCCTCACGTCCACGCCCGAGCTCACTGTCCCCCTGTTGGCTTCCACACTTTCTACGTAAACCAAATAGAGAGGGGACTTAGGTTCCCGGTTCCTAGATTTATAACTGACCTGTGTAATCACCTCGAGATCAGCCCGAGCCAACTTACCCCCAATTCTTTTAGTTCCTTGCTTTCCTTAGGAATCTTACTAAAATTTTTCAGGATCCCCCTCTCGACGTACACCTTAATGCGATTGGTTCAAATCAAGAGGTTAGGTCCTGGGAAGTTTTATATTTCTAACCAGTGTGTAAGCGGTAACCCGAGCTCACACAAAGGGTGGATTAGCAGATACTTCTTCATTAAACGCATCTCTAGTCGGGAGAACCCATGGGGTTGCGATATGTCGTGGAGGGATAATGCATATACTCAGCCTCCATCGACTCCCGAGCCCGCGCCCGAGCTAACTGGTTTTCTTAAGGTTACGAGAGAAAAGTGCTATAACGCACAGGAATTGATTGAGGAGGACCTCCTGTGCCACTTTAAGTTTAGTGGAAAAGGGGTTCCACTGGTCGGGGATCTATGTACCTCCATCATCTTTTCCCTGTCGCGACTGTTAGTTCTGGAATCTGATCTGCTAACCTGCTCTTTCCCTTTGCAGGCAAAAGGATGTCGAAAGCCGAGATGCTAAGAACTTTAAAGGAGAGGAAAGCCGACCCGGAGGGGACCTCTCGTTCCCTAAGTAAAGGGAAAAGGAAGAGCATGGAGGAGAGGGGAGAAAAGCGCAAGAAGCGCCAACACGAGCAGGAAACCCACGAATCTGGTCGGGAGCAGGTCCCCAAAGAAGCAATAAAGGAGACATCCACCTCGGGAGGTAAGGGCCCCGAGCAGACCACCGAAGCGTCCTGCGAGTACTTGGACGCTTCGACCATCTCTTTCATAGCCAAGCCCTCGGGCTCGGGCTCGGCCTCATTGGACTTCACCCGTCGCTTGATTCCTGACCGGGATTACAACTTGGTGAATAGCGTTCTCGACCTAGCAGCTCTGGAGGCTGCCAGTCTCCACCTCATGCAAGTAAGCATTCACCTTGATCTTTCTATCCTCTGATCCCGATGCCGATGCTAAATGTTATGTCTTCCGCAGGCCGTAGTATGGAGTGGCTCAGTGGCCAATCGCCTCCTCCGCGCACGAGAGGAGATCACTAAAACCAAGCACTCGATGGATGGGGTAATCCAGGAGCATGAAGGCTTAATGAAACAGCTCGAGGAGATACAAGCTAATCACGAAAAGGAGAGCGAAGAGATGGCGCTCGAGCTGGAATCCTCTCGAACCCGAGCTTTTCGTGCTGAGGAGGAAAACAAGGCCCTTCAAGCCGAGGTGGACAAATGGAAGGACGAGGCGGCAAACTCTTGGGAGCTCGGGAAGGAGAAGTTCCTGCAGTCCAAAGAGTTTAGAGTTCTGTGTTCGGTGAAGGCCCTAGCCTTCTTCGAGAAGGGGTTCGACGGGTGCCTGGCACAATTCAGGGAGAGTGGGTACACTGAAGAAGAACACCCTGTCTCCTTCCTTGATGTTGAGCGAGCCCTGGCTAATTTGCCCGATGATGAAGAGGAAGAGGGAAGCAGCTCGGGTCGGGAGGAGGCTCCTCCAGCTTAATGCCTTTGTATTTTGTATTTATTTTGAAGCATGAATGAAATCAACAATTTCACCTTTCATCCTTGCCTACTTTTACTTCGTCGGTTTCGAGACAAACTATCCCGAGCAACTCTGACGTATGATAACTCATGTATAAAAACTATTAACAAACTCCTTAAGGATCACTTTTCATAGCAGAATTCGTCTAAGCGTAGGGGGGCAACGCAAGAGGTATACTTATATGCCGAACTTCTTTGTTAACCCGAGCTGGACTTATATGCCGAGATGGTCGGCCTTAAGACGCCAACAAATGTTGGACTCGTAATGCCGAGCCAATCGGACTTAGTATGCCAACAAGGCTGGGTTTCGTAGTTGCGTAGAAGAGCTACGCAAAAAGGTGCCAGTGCGGAACTGGGCCTAAGTATGCCGAGCTGGTCGGGCTTATGTTGCCAGTGCGGAACTGGGCTTAAGTGTATGCGTAGAAGAGCTACGCGAAGAGGTGCCAGTGCAGAACTGGGCTTTGTAGCCGAGCAAGGTCGGGCTTATATGTATGCGTAGAAGAGCTACGCGAAGAGGTGTCAGTGCAGAACTGGGCTTCGAGATTGCCAGTGCGGAACTGGGCTTAAGATAACATATTCCTGAGGAAGGAAAAATAATAAATTCCCGAGCAGAATTGGATCAACATTTATCCAAGCAAGATAATAGATTTTCGATCTCGGCGTAATAATTTTCGGCAGATAACAGTAGCATATTCCCGAGCCGAGGTGTTGGCTCCCGAACGTGGGATTGAATTTCTCGGCAGGATATAATGGACGCCCGAGCGGATACCGTGTTTCTGAGCAAATATCACGCTCCCGAGCAAAGATCGTGCTCCCGAGCAAAATATAGTGGTTCCCGAACAGAACTATATAGGACTCATAAGCAGGATAATAAGTCTTCGAGCATATCGGGACAATAGATTCCTCGGCCTTGGTAATAAACCTCCCAAGAAGGGATAATAAGTTCCCGAGTGGGGATAATAAACTCCCCAAGCAGAGCGCAGAATAATTTCTCGAGCGGAGCGATACAGAATCTCTATGCAAGATATAGTAAACCCTCGAGCAAGACATAATAAATTTCCGAGATAATAGCAAATAAATGCCCCAGTCAATAAAACTAACGTATTCCCGAATCGGTCGAGGTGATATATTGCTCGGTAAATACATATCAAACATTTCCCCGAGCAAATCGAGTTGTCCTGCGCTAAAACACAGCATTTTACGGGGTAAGATAACTACTAACCTTGATTTAACTTATCCGCACGCGGGCCATAATCTCGGGCGAAGAGTGTCCCCAGTGATATGCGATTTCTCATAAGATATTCCAGGTCGGGTGCCGCCCTTATGCTAGCTCCGTAGGTCGGGAACCACTCCGCCAGCAGTATCCTGCGTATGCTTATCCGAGCCAAAGTGGTGGAATGTACCTGTCCAGGTAGTTATGAATTTGCGCGGACCTGGCATGTTCCCTCGTCTGACACTAAGTTGCTTGTGCAGGGTCAAACTGTTGCGCTCCACGCTTTTGAGTTGGGACGCCGCTGGTTACACTACCAGAATAATCAAGACCCGAGCGCTGCTAGTTTCTCCGGTATCCCGAGCTCTAATCCCTTTAAGTGGTATTTTTGTATTCCTTCTTCAACGTTCCCACATACGGCGTCAATTGATGTAGCCAAATATCTCAGCCGAAGAGCTAACACCACGTCGAGGAGCTTGGGCGCCGGGTCATCGAGAAGCTGTCGTCGGGCGTAGGGACTCGAATGATAGATTGCGCCCCGCGTCAGTACCTGCGGCCACAAACACTAGGTCAGAGGGCGCCGAAAGTGTGTCCGGCGTAGCCCCTCCGATGCCTAAATCAGGCAATGTGCGAGAGAAATACGCTGTGAGAGCGAATGAGTGAGAAAAATCCGAGAGACTGTAATGTGAGGCGTACCTGGTATTTATAGAGGGACTAGGTAGATGAATCGATCTGCTTGCACGTTCTGCCGAGACGTGGGTGAGGTCGTGCGCACGTCTTCCGCATAATCCGGTCCACGTTCTTCGCCTTTTGCGGAAGTGCTTTAACACGTCGGGACAGTAAGCTCGGGAAGTATCCCCGAACTGGTAGAGAGTCCTCGGGCCAGCTCCCGAGCTTAACAACGTAGGTCAGGTGTGTAGCGTGTTGCTTGGTTTCCGTGCGACACCCGAGCTGTTGGTGTGCACTGCGGCCCTAGGGTGATCGGTTCGATTCTCGGGTCCCAAGGTGGTAATAGGGGGTATCAAACTTCATGAGAACTCAGAAACTCAGAATTATTTTTTGTTTTTCCGAAAAATTTCTACATCTTACCTCATTTAATCGATTTCCCACAGTTTGCACCATATAATATTACGAAAGCAATCGTGTAAAAAATCAAAACATTGAATCCAAACATGTTTTAACGCTCCAATAGACAATGATCAATCGGACACGTGGGCCCATGTACGGGTTTTAACAGTTTTCGTTAAAAAAAAATTATGAAATACCGTAATAAAGAAAGAATTAGCAAATCTTCGTATCACGCCGTTTAGGAGGACGTGACAAAAGTTAATCACGTCCTCTCAATAGGCATGATCAATTTTTTTTTAAAAGAAAAAAAGTGTGTGTCACGTCGACTGACAGGCCGTGACACAGTTTTTGCAGAAAAGGAATCACGCCATGGCATGGGGACGTGAATGCCTCGATTTTGTTGCGTTCGTCGGTTTCTTTCTCCTCTTGCCTATAAATTGAAGAAGTGCGGAAGATTTACAATTGCAAGCAAACGAATCAATCAGTTTATAATTTCCTTCATCCGTTTTCTCTACAATTTTCATATATCTCAGCTCCATAGTCATTATTTCGTGATATATTAAAAGACCCTTATCTCGTGAAAAGGTGATATCTATAATATTTTTATTATTTGTTATTAATGCTTGATTTTATATATATTACCTACTAATATCATGTTTCGTATTTTGTAGATAATTTTTGTGCGATACTTCTATTTAAGGCGCGTAAAAGAAAAATTTGAACTGTAATTTAGGTATATAAAACTCTTATTGTATAAGTAATGTACGTACAGTTTATATTGTTTATGTTAACAATTATCATTATTATTAATATTGTTATTATTATTATTATTATTATTATTATTATTATTGTTATTGTTACGTACAACTAATATTGATTATATTTAATAATGAATTTTATTATTTTTGTTGACTGTTTAATTGTATTTCCTATTAGTTACTGTTAAAATTATATTTCACAATGTTTATAATTAAAGTAATATTAAATTATTTTTTATTTGTCTCGCATTAAAAAGATAATTTTTTTTGGCTTGAATCTTACACATTTTTTCTACGTTCACATATGCTGCCGTCACGTAGAGCCGGGGAAATTGAAAAACTTTGTTTAATGATGTTTATGAAGTTATGCGACAAAACATAATCTAAGAAAATCCTTTATACATCGACTTAAAAATGGTTTGTACCGGCTGTGCTCATTGAAGGGCGTTGATGTGTCTTAGCAAGTTGGGTTTTAAGCGGGCCTCAACCCCTCCAATGACCTGGAAGTACTCTTAGAAATTGTTAGTCAATAGCTCATGAACTTGAAATATTGTTTAAATATTATTATTAATATTATTGTTTTATTTATTACAAGTATTAATTAACAAAATCATTTTTTTTATTTAATATAGGATGTCATTACAAACTGGACCTGTAGATCGTAGTGTAATTTATCAACAAGAATCACATCGCTAATTTCATCTGACAACTTGGATAATACTTTAAGAGTTCGTTGGTCAGATAATTTGATATGAGATCTATGGAAAGCTGATGTACTTCACCGTCGTGTCCGATCATGTCAGATGGCGGGACTACTTTTTTATAAAAAAAAAAATGAAGGCGTGACAAATAAAAGTTTATTTTTTTAAAATATTAGTCCCGCCGTTTCAAATGCGAGATATATTAGATTGCTAAATTTACCTATTTTACTGTATTTAATAAAAAAACTACAGTCAAAAAAACCCCATGCTACCTCCGAGCAACATTCATTTGAACCAATACTAAATTTTAAATATTAACATTAGACAACATTTTATTCAAACTATGAAGTTCCATCTCTAGCGGTAGCTAAAATTTTAAACTCTCGATTGTTTATATTAACTATTTAAATAAATTTTAGGCCTTACAGAGTTATTTTGAAAATCAAATAATAAAAAAATACATGTCTTCTACAAATTTCATTTTCCAGCACATAAGGCTCCGAAGAAATATCATGCTGGAGCATTTTTCACGTGAGGAATAAAAGGAAAAATAAGCAAGAATATCTCCATAAAATTGACATCATCTGCATATAGATACGTTATATATTGTTGTACAAATAAGTTGAATACCATTAAATAATCAGATCGATTAAAAGAAAAGTAAAAGCACTAAATATGACGACCGGAAATCAAGTATATAAACATAATAAATAAAATATCGGATTCCTCCTACTTTTCATGTTGACGGCCTTCACTTTTTTGCCCTTCCAGAGCTCCCGGAACCCTGCAGAAGATTTAGAAGAATGGATTTAAAGAAAAGCATGGTCCGAGGAAACAAGTGATCCTAAAAAAGAACAAAACCTTGATGCTACATTGAGAGCAAGCATCGGGTATCATAAGTTTAACATAATTAGTCTGAGATTAGAATTTAGAAGTTAAAAATAAACGTTATAAAAAATTTTGTACTATATTTATTAACACAAGTTAAAAGTCCAAATGTTTCGGATGCTTTATGGTAATCTGAAAACTTTATATCGCTTAGTTCATTATCATACATCTTAAATTATTTTAATATTAATATTGAAACTAAAACGCAGGCATTTGGTTGAGCATTAAGAGCCCTTGATGTGATCAACCATGTTTGGATCGCTTTTTTCGTGTTATATCAAATTGTAACATTTTGCTTATGTGATGCTTAGTTCTGCTATATTGACGCTAACTTAGGCTTTTATGGGGCTGGAAAATACAAAAAGATTCAAGTAAGCAGTAGTTATTTCGAAGTTGGTGTAAGAAATAACATTAAATGTCTAATTTGTGAATCTCAAACCTGAGAACCAGCTTTCCTTTTCTTTCCAGTTCCCAAAAAGTGCAACACTTCATTCTTGGACCGAAAACTGCATCCAGATGGATCCACATAGTACTACAAAAGCCAAAAATTAGTTATTACAATGGCACACTAAATGCGACTAATTATTGGGCAGGGGAGACCACCTGAAAAGGAAACTGGGGCATGTACTAATTTACAGGCAACATAAAAGTTAACATTATCATAGAACAAAACTTTGCAGCTAGCCACACCTAATAGACACCATATTACAGTTTGCAGAAGACATGCTTATAGTAGGAAGAGTAGATGAAGATGCAAGATGAATCAGGAGAGGGAACTTAAGCTTTAAGCCAGAGCAAAACCTGTGATAAAGAACCATCACAATGATCCTAAAGCCAGGTGAGTCAGTATTTTTTTAAAAAAAAATCTGGTAGAATAACACTATATGTTTCCATAAATAAATTATTATTCCATGACAATAAGAAGCAAAAGAAATGTATTTCTAGATCAGAGGAAGAGCATATGAGTTTAGACGATCCAAAGACCAGCTGGGACAAACCAGCTTGATGCAGAACTTGTCGATAACGCCCAAGCTGGTATAGTACAATACAGTACAGAACAAAGACAAGTGCAGATCAGCTCAACAGCAGAAAGAACAGTTTAAATGCAAGCAGCTCAGAGAACAAATAAAGCAGAAGCTATCAGACGAACAAAGCAGTTTGAACATAAGCTATGCGATTGGAATAATCTAGTTCAAACTGATTTGTTTGTCTTGTCTACATCAGGTACAAGATTTACAGAGCTCAAAGTCAGAAATGGCTGCAGAGCATTTAATGAAGAGAGCTCAAAGACTACAAAGCTTGCAAAGCATTTAATGATAAAGGACACAAGGTACAATTATGTCAGAAAACCTTTTCAGCGGCTACAACTTTGTGTCCAACGGATATATCAGATCAGAGGTTTTCTATAAAGATAGGGAAGTGAAGTGTGTGTGTACAAGAGTAGAGTGAAAACAAGATAGAGTGCGATGCACAACACAAAACAGAGAGCAGTGCATAGTCGAGAGTTTGCACACTCAGGTGGCAGCTGATGTGCAAGCTGGTCCTGTGCCCAAGTGTAAGCTGATGCACAAGCCTGGAGCTTCAATGAGATATTCATATTCGACGGCACAACCCTGGGAAGACATCGAGATACCTGCTTAAAGAGAAGCACTTCCCAATATGTGAATATATTTGATAGTGAGCTTACACTGTTAATTCTCACACACGATTCACTCACATATATGAGAGAGAGCTGATCAGATTAGCTGATTGAATCAAAACCACAAACAAAACATTCTCTCGTAGTCTTTGAACAGAGACGTTAAACATGTTTCTGTTGTAGTCTTTCTCACTGAGACGTAAAAGAAGTGTTAGTTAAACACACCCTGCGAGCTGGTGTATATTTGCGGCTAGGAGTTCTTGCAGCTTGAGGGTTGTCGGATCGGGTCTGTACACGAGGTGTAAGATCAAATCTTCTAGTGAATCCTTCCTATGTGGAAGAAGAGGAGATGGAGATTCAGCTCCGAACTTCCATAAACAAATTGAAAGCGTACATTTATTTACAGCTTTCTACATTGCGTTGCAAACATATCTTTAAACCTGTTTAAATAGCTTTCGATTTTCAAAGTGTAGTTCAGGTTGTTTCCGCATGATTTTATATTTTATCTGATCTACTTCTCGGTGCACAAACCTATCAAGAACCTGAGCTATTGCAGCTCAAGTTTTAACAAACCAGATTGCACGCGATCTGGACCAGCTTACGCACGATCTGCTGGCTGGATATTGCGTGCTGTTTTTCCAAATAGATTTTAAATGCACGTAATCTGTTGTTTGTTGGGTTTTACGATCCTGAAACTGATGTCTGGCATTGGTTTTCATTCCCATCATTCCATACCACTTAAAAATCATTTATCCCAAGATCATAAAATGCGAACAACATTAACGAAAATTTAATCTACATCAACAAATTAAACACATGAACAATTCAATAAATGGGTAAAGTCACAGATAGAAATAAAAATTATTGTTTTTCCGATCGGTTTGTCGCGGTACTGAAGCCACATGCAGAAATCAGACACTTTATCTTTTGAAAATTGAATGAGCATAAATTACTTTATCAACAGCCCCAGCAGATTTCCCCGACTTCCGAATTTTCAGATCGATTTTCCAATTGTTTGGTAACCAATCTGGAACACTCAATCTATTGGCCGAGAATTTGGGGATCTGTTCGTCAAGAGATAGATTTAAGTCAATCAAATGTAAATTTGCCCTGTTTATGTTCTCATAAGATTCTTTGTGATCAATCGGCATGACTCAGAAAGTGAAAGAGAGAGGCAGAAAAATGAGGACTACAAAGAGGAAGCAGAAACAACGAGGACAACAAAGAAGAGACAGCAAAGCAGAGGAAACAAAGAGACCGAAGAAAAGAGGACCACAAAGACCCGGAAGAAACGAGGACAAACGAAGGGGAGGCAAAAAAGAAGAGGAAACTGAGAGGTGGAAAGAAGGAAAACAAGAGGCGGAAAAAAAGAGGACTACAAAAAGGGAGCGGGAAAAAAACAAGAGGAAAACAAAGAGGAAAATACATAAAATCTTGTAGTAGTATGGCTAGGCTCAATGCCAAATACGGGTGACAGTAAATAAAAAGTGCAAAAACCTTTTTTGGCTTTCTACACCTAATAAACGTAATGTGCGTCCAATTCGTATTATTCAGCATATTACAAAACCAATAATGTAAAATAACGTCAACATCGAATTCAAGCAAGTATGTAAGCAACAATCCAACTAATTGTTAGTTAGATTATTCAATCAAATTTTATGATCACATGTATAAATCACACGCACAAATAAAAATTGCATGACAACTAATTATGAGAGTGAAGTTAAATCATCTGGATGATTAAATTTCGGTGACCAGTAGTTATCTGTGCTAATGAAACGTGGTCCTTTGGTAATTTATTTTAGAAAGTGGAATAGCACTCCTTAGGTAAAGCAATGAAGCATCTGATAATCAATTAGTATCACAACAAAGGTAACATCTTCAAATCATAGAAACTCAAGCTAGTGAACTATTGGAAAGGTAATTGTTAGAAACAACAATAGTTCAATTTCACTCATGAAGATAAGTTTTGATATACGGCAAATTTCTGTCTCATAATTAATTACACCGCTAGATATTGATACTGAATATAATTTTTCAAGAATGAAACTTCGTTCCTAAACGAGTATTACTCTATTCCTCTCAAAATCATAAGATTAATTCACAAAGTTTTCTTAACAGAAAAAATAAGCTATGAATAACATCAAAAAGGTAATAATGATGAAAATCAGCTATAAGCACGTACTCATTTACATGGATATATTATATGCATATTAATGAGGAAGCTGACATACTTCAGAAGCTTTTTAACCAAACCAGAAATATTTTAATTACACACCCGTAATCAAAGAAGAAATGTAAGATTATCATGAATTTGTTAGGGTTCTATAATATAGTGAGTAGGGGCACCAGATACTTTCAAAAGAACATGGCATCATGTTGAAGTCACAGGAATAAAGCAGTAAAGTAGAACCTTATGCCGAAATGAAATGAAATCATGGTGAAAAGAACAAAATCAGGTGCAAGATCAACAAAAGAGAATTTTGTTACCGGAAGAATGTTCAAAACATGGTGCTATGGCTGCTTCAAGGTTCGAAACTTGTTATGAACCATAACCACCAATAATGGCTTTTGGCGAAACTCCAAACCCTAGATCCTACAAAGACAATCACAAATCCAACAACAATTTATTATTTTAGTGATTAGAAACATGCTAGCAAACACGTAAGAGATACAACCAAAGACAAAATAAAAGGGAAGAGCTTCGTGGGGTACACGTATTAAGCATTGCAATTCTTTTCAAATCAAACACATAATGTATAAGGTTAGCAACTTAGCATAAACAAATTAAAGAGGCAGGTGTTTCAACTCCCTGAATATATGACTTTTTACTAACAGCTTAATCTCCAAGCATATCTAATATTCAAAACTTAGCAAGAACTAAGAATCCATTACTGTTAACGAATCTAAGTTACCAAATCTGTTTAGCAGGTCAAACACTATTATTGATTCCTAAAATTTAATTTGGAAACTATGTTAAAGATGTGTAGTGCATCGGCTTCATAAACTTAAATTAGAGGTTATGAGCGGAGCAGCAGTAGCAGTACGATGCATCATGTGTGTGTGGGTGTGTCTATGCAACCTAGTTAAGTACAGTTCACAATTTTTCTAAAACCAAGGATGTTTTAAAGTACAGTTGTATCTATACTTGTTTATACATGGTCCAAATGACATACCTACGCAAGCCTTTTCCAAAATGTATTTTCCTAATATACCAAGCTAGGACAATTAAAACACTAGATGAGAGGAGTCATTAGCCAAGCTAATAAATTATTTTTATCTCCAAGCTATTATTCAAAGATGAGTAAGCCTTAAAAGACACTGATGAAGCTAAAGTTTTGGAAAAATAAAATATCCATATCATTCCAGCATTAGTCCAAACTTTTGTAGATTTACATGAGATTTTAATTGGTATTAAATCTTTTCAACAACAGGAAGAGAGAAAAATGATCAGTTTCCTAAAGTGGCCATGCTTACATTTGGCACTGGTTAACCATTTACAAACAACAGCAGTAATTAGTTTAATAACACATTCCTGGAAAACTTTTGGATAGACTCAATACTCGAAAATATTTCAATCAAATAGATCCTGATAAAGAACAAGTAAAATTCTTTCCATGAACTCACGAAGCCATATCTATGATACACCCTTGAATTAAATATTACGATACAGTTGTAACAAATATTCTAATTCGTAGAACTAAAACACAAATAAGGCATTTATAAAAACAACCAAAACGAAAGAATCATGTAAGAACAACGGGGGACCAAACTCTCAAGTGGGATTTTTCAATTCTCTGCCAATCAGCTTGTCCAGTGAACAATAACACAGCGACATAGCCTTCGGATCATGCACAGAACTCGATCCCATTGTTCGGGCGTTTCGTGCTGCTCATATTCAAGGAAATAGGTTCTAACAACAGGTAGATTTGAACAGGATCAAGGTTCTAAGGTTGAACATCAACAATTAAAATATGCAATGAAAAAAGCTTATCTCTCAGGGAAATCCAAATCTCGACTAATATTCCAAAAAAACTCATTCAATAGAGAAACACTGAAAAACACCACTTCACTGATTTCACGAAGAAAACGCTAAAATCTGAAAATAACAAACGACAATGAAGCTTACCAATGTTAGACAACGCACCTTCTGCGTATGCGCACGATAGCAGGAGTGGATGTAACCAAGAGCGATGGGAAAAATTGGTGAAGGATTATAGAACACGAACGAGAGCGATGGAGTAAACTTTTATCAGAAGGGAAATGTTGGGACTACGGGCTTGAACGAATCGCGCCGTATATTGAAAATTCTAAGGCTCCAAATTAGGCTCCAATTAATCATACTGGAGTTCAAGCTTGATTAATTATATTCGAGTCAAGTAATTCGAAACTTAGAATATTGACAATGTTTAGCTTGGGTCTGGTTCGATTAAGAAGTTCGAGTTTGACTTCGCTCCAAAGTTTCGAACTTTTTTATGAACTATTTTAATATTTCTCCTAAATTAAGTACTCAGGAAATTTTGAAATTAAATTTTTATTTATATACGTTGTTATGATCGAAAAACCGTGGGTGTCCGTGAGCTCTGCCACAACTCACGTAGGCTCTCACGCAGCCTAGACACCAAACCTTTAAGTTACGTGAATTTTAAAATTTCGTTTCAAAACCAGCACGCAACGGGTAACCAGATCGCGCATGAAACACACCAGCCGCTCTGCGAGCTGGTTCAACACAAGTAAGCTGGTTTCTTTAAGTCTTGAGTTTCAATAGCTTGGTGTTCTTGAATGTTTAGTGCACCGAAAATAGATTAAGTTATGAATTAAAATCATGCGGAAACAACTCAAACTGAACTCTTATAATCGAAAGCCTTTGTAACAGTTTTAATCGCTGTAGACAAATATGCAATACGTGAATGTAAATGCATAAAGCAGTAAAGAAATGTGCTGTAATTTGTTTATGGAAGTTCGTTGATAATCTTCTACGTCTCCACTTCTTCCGCAATCGGGAAGGATCCACTAGAAGGCTTTTATTACAGCGACCCTCGCTGCAACCCACTCCTACGACCAGCAGCCACAAGAACTCCTAGCAACCACTGCACACCAGCCCGCAAGCTGCATGTGTCTAACTCCACTTCTTTAACGCCTCAGTGAGAAAGGCTACAGACACTTCTTTAACGTCTCAGTGCGAAAGACAACTAGACTTGTTTAACGTCTCTGTCCAAATACTACAATGGAAGTCGTTTTGTTTTTTATTCACTCAACTAATCTAATTAGCTCTCTCAAATATAGGTGAGTGAATCGTGTGTAACATTTTCAGTGTATGCTCAATCTCTCGAATATAAAATCTCACACACTGGGAAGTGCTCCTGTTCGAGCTGGTTCTTCATTGTCTTCCCAGGGTTGTGCAATCTCTCGAATATAAAATCTCACACACTGGGAAGTGCTCCTGTTCGAGCTGGTTCTTCATTGTCTTCCCAGGGTTGTGCTTTCTGTTTTTACATTTTGGTTCGCACAACACTTTTTCGACTTCGTGCTTCGCTCTCTGTCTGCTTGTGCTCTGCTCTTTGATATTTATAGCCTGACGCGAAGATTTGTCCGTTGGGCACAAAGTAGTAGCCGTTGAAAAGTTTTTTGACACTGTTGTACTTTGCGTCCTTTGTCTTTAAATGCGTCGCAGGCTTTTCTTCACTTTAAGCATGTGAGCACTGCTCTGCGAAGACTACACAAGCAAATCGATTTGAACACAGAGAAGCTTTTGTCGTATAGTCTTGTATTCAAATCTCTTTGCTCGTGGATTTGATAGCATCTGTCATGCTATCCGAGCTGATTTGTCCTTAACCAGCTTGCCATCTTTTCTTCATTCTGATTGTTCTGAGCTGGTCTTTCCTTGAGCTGGTTGCTTTACTGAGCCATTCAAAGCTCTCTTCTTATCCTCTCATCTGCTTTTGTTCGCAACTGCTCTTGAGCTGTTCTTCTATGATGTCTTCAGAGCTTAGAGTTCCTCTATCTAGCAAATTTCTTCCCCATTATGATTGTTCATGACTTTGCTAGATAGAGTCCCTTCCTCTCTGATCTGCTCTTGAACATCTTGTTCAGCTGGTTTGTCATTAACCAGCTGGTTTCTAATCTGCTCTCTATATCTGAGCAGACTCTTCATTTGAGTTGTTCTCTAAGCTGGTATGCTTCAGAGTACTTCTGGATCAATGCTGAGCCGTGGCAGAGTGCCCATCCAGCTCGCATCTTTCCATACCAGCTTAGCTCTATGGAGACTGATCGAGTACCCCCTGCATACAGATTCTTTCTCATCTCCATCTACGGGGGTCTCCTCAAGCTTGTCCAGCCTCTCATTGAACAACCCACATATCCCAGCTGACCTCCCAGCTGGTCCTTCAACTGGTTGCTCAGCTGAGCTCTTCGTACCGCGCCAATGATCTGATCTGCACTCGATCACTGCGCTTGTACTCGGCTTCGCATTCAATCACTGCCCTTGTACTCTGCATGATCTGCACTTGAACCGTTCTGCTCTTCTCTTCACTGCGCTTGATCTCCGTGCCGCTCTTGCTCCAAGCTGGTGAACCAGCTTGGTGTTCCCTGCACTCTGGAAGTAAACTGCTGAACCAGCTTGGACGTCCCCTTACTGTTCCAGCTAGATATCTTCGACCAGTCCAGCTCAGGCGTCCCCTCACTGTTTCAGTTTGGAAATATTCATGTCTACTCCATACTTAGCAAACTGCACATTTCACATAGAGCGTTAGTACAATAATAGCAGATTTTGTGTGAATCAAAACTTAGATTCTGATCTGTTAAAACAGATCCAACATATATATATAGTTTTAATTAAATATTATGCCAGAGAGGTCCGTGAACTATTAAATAATATAATTTTGGTTTCATTTATGCTCGATAAAAAATTATATCATGTCCAAATTCGACTCAAGAAAGGTGCGAGAGCTCTCCATTCATTAGCGGTCTTTGTTGGGAATGATGGTCTGGGCTTGGAATTTTGCTCATTTTTTTATTAGAGTTGGTAGGCTCAATAATTGGTCTTTGATAATTATATCATTTTTCCTAAAGATATTTACTAAGGAGATAACCGTCTGTTGTGAAACGACATGGAACTGTTTCCTGTGAACAACTCAATCAAATACAAATATACTATTTGTATCAAACTCAACGAAAATTGGAACAAAATTAAACAAAATTAGTGATGGATCTGGATAACAGATCCAGATCTGAGTTTTGAATTACACAAAACCTGTTATTGTGTTTCTAACATTTCTACGTAGTGTACAGATTTAACAGAAGAGATCTAAAGAAGAGCTGGAATAAGACTTGAGAAATCTGGATCAACAACTTAGACGTAATGGCTGGATTAGCAATGAAGACGTCCAAAGCTGAGCCAGCTGATCGTAATCAGCCAAAAGCCAAGTTGAACAGAGATGCTTACGTGGACAGCTTCCCTTACGTGGAATCCTACATGGACAGCAATCCTTACGTGGAGTCCAGCGTGAACAGATATGCTTACGTGGAAGTCCAGTTGTACTTGATGTTAGTTGCGTCGCGTACAGAGAAGTCTGACGAAGTCTGGAGAAGTCTGATCAGGAGTAACTATAAGAGAAGTCTGGAGAAGTCTTGAAGTGTGAAGTCTGATCAGACGTAGAGATGTGAAAAGAGAAATCTGATCATGAGAAGAACAGGAGAAATCCGATGAACAGTAGAAGTCTGAAGATGCAAGCAGAAGATGGAATCAGACGTCGATGCAAAGAGGAATCTGAATCAGATGTGGAGCAGCTGATTCAGATGTT
>KQ988422.1:286852-307274 GCA_001598015.1 Dorcoceras hygrometricum | reverse complement strand
CGCAATTCGGTGGTCCAACTTTCCACACTTGAAGCATGCACCGCTCTGCTTGCGACAGCCTCCACGATGATGTTGGCCGCAGAAGGAGCAAGTGGGCAACGCCTGGTTATTCTGTGTAGGAGTTGAGCCGCGGTTGTTGAAGTTTGGCCGCTTGTTCCTAGGCCCACCTTGCGAAGTCTGAGCATTGAGGGGACGCTTGTTTTTATTGTCCGCTTCCCACCTCTTTATGTCAGTCTCAGCGCGGATTGCAGCTCCCATCAAGTCTTCAAGACTCGTGGCTTGGTAAAATCCGAGGCTGACTGGATACGGTTGTTTAGACCCTTCTTGTATCGGTGCAGCTTTAGAGTGTTATCCGCCATAATCGTTGGGACGTAGGTGCCCAACGAATTGAACTTGGAGGTGTACTCTACAATCGACATGTCTGTGGTCTGAGTGAAGGTCTCAAACTCGCTTAGCCTCTGCATTCGTACTTCCATGGAAAAGTACTGTTTCAAGAATGCTTCTCGATACCTCTGCCACGTCATAGCTTGTCCATTGGCAGTCATGGTGGGCTCGACCGCTTCCCACCATTTTCCAGCTTTACTGTCGAGGAGTGGTGTCACCACATCCACTTTGACTGCGTCTGGGACTTCCAGGAGTCGGAGCTGCGTCTCGATGTTCTTCATCCAGGTTTGAGCAACTTCTGGGTCGTGGCTTCCATCAAAGGTGGGAGCTTTATTCTTACGGAGGGACTCGTAATAGAACTTCATCCCACGGGTTGGAGGGGGAGGAGGTGGAGCTTGGTTGTGGTTGGGACCGACCAACCCTTGAAGCGTTGTGGCAACCATTGTAACTATTGCATTAGGTCTTCTCTGCTAAGACCAGTTCCGTTGTTCGAGGGCCCTTCGCCTCCATTGTTCCTATCGTTTCTACGATCGCCTGCCATATTCTGCCATAGGGAGTCTTTATTAAGAATGGTGGTATATAACGGTGCAAAGTCGGGAATAAGATATCTTGAAGGCTAAGCAATTTATTCGAATAGAAAGATGAATTGAATACAAAGCTAAAATATATCCTATTCATCATCTATCTCTCCGTCGCCCAGAGGGAAATCATAAATCTCTTCCTCTTCCGGTTCTTCTTCCCAATCACCATCGAATGGGGCAGGGGCATTGTTGGCTTCTTGGAGGCCGTGGATGGTTTGAAGTAGGCTATCCTTCTCATCCACCAGGGCCTCGATGAGCAAATTTGTGCCTGCATTGAGTCCTCGGCTTCGTGGATACGATCCTGGAACTTCTGGTGACACTCCACATGGTTTGCTTTAGCTAGTTGTCTCTTAACTTTCATCTTCTCAATCCTCTTGGACATGCTAAGGCCTATCTCGGTCAGTCCGGCAATGACCTTATGTGAGGCTTCTAAGGCTACTTGAGTGTCTTCCAGTTATTTCTTCATGGTGGCCCATCCTCGTCTCTCAGCGGCTAATTGGGCTCTAAGGCGCCTAATTGTCCGGCCTTGGTTATCGAGGGAAATTTGTTTCATGCGGAGGGCAGCCGCAGCACGAGTACGGTGGACAGAAGGGGCCATTTCCTAAAATCGAGGATACGTCCAAAAATATAAAGTCGTGAGGTTAATCCATAAACAGAAGATACTAACCATAGGGATTTCAAAACATCTGACGGAACTGAAATCGGAGTCCTGTACAAAAGGTTAGTGTATTTTCAAAAAGGCAAAAATGTGTTTTCGGAGGGCAACACTGGTCTGTCGCCAAAATCCGAAATTCTTCCTCAATATTGAAAATTTCAGATTTGGTTTCCCAGCTGGATTATGTACCTGGTGAGCTCTGATACCACTAAAATGTCATGCCCCGAAACCGAGACTCATGACATCGACAATATTAAACAATTTAAAAATTGTAAAACATTAAGCCATCATAGTACAGCTCAAACCAGTCTATTACATATCCAAAATAATATCGTTCTTACATCGGAAAAGTCAGAAAAAAAAAAAATAGCGGAAGCGAAAAATTTTTAACTTATTACATCCACAAAACGGAATCTTCACCAGCCCCAGAACTGATCTTGTTCTTCTTCTTCTACCTGCTCTTCATTCTTATCTGGGTGGAGAAGTAAGGGGTGAGTGTTTGGGGAAACACTCAGCAAGTGGGGGATACCATTCGAGCAAACAACAAATATATATACATATTTACCAAAATTCGGAACAGAGCATAACAGAGCATAACGGAGTACAACAGAGCATGACAGAACATGACAGAACGGCACTGATAATAACTTCGTGTCTATGGTTTACTGATCAGTCCCTAATTTTTATTCCTCTAAGGGGTCGAGGCCATGTGGTTACACCAAGTAACCCAGAGTGTGGAATATTCCGTAGACCCATATTACGACATAAATATCAGTGCAAAATAGAGTTTGAAATGAAACAGAGATCTGAACGGAAAGGTGCTCGAACAGTAGGTTCAAAACTGAATTCTTACATGAATAATATATATATAATATATCAAACGAATATAATACTTAGAAAAAGCCCACTTACCAATCTGAAGTCTGAATCTGGAAAAAAGTGTGAAATCTGAAAAATCTGACGGTTCCAAAAACGCAGGAATCAACCAGCCCTTTGCCAAAATTCCGGTGTACGACACTGGGTTTCAACTTGTGCAGGAATTCAACTGAGAACTTTGGCAGAGTTGCAGCGTGAGAGTTTATTGCTTTACTGAGTGAATTTTTGAAATGCTTGTGAGGAAGAATCGGTAATAATAGTGTGGTATTTATAGGTGTTGAGGAGGTAATCAAAGGCCTGTCATTTAAGGCTTTAATTCTCTGCCTTTATGGCAATAAAATGGCTGTTACGAATGCACAATTTAATCCCTTGAATTAAGAGGTGTAATTGCCCATAAACCCTCCTAATTTGACGGTTAAAATTGATAAATCTCGCCTTGTAACACTGCTGGAATTTGTGAGCCAAAAATCTGAATTTTTGCGTCGCCGAATGAGATTCTGCGTCGTTAAATGTGAATCTACGTCGCTAAATCGCCAGCTGCTGAATTCGCGTCGCTAAATGTCCAACTGCTGATTTTCGACCAGCAGGTGAATTTCGACCAGCAGCTGAATTCGACCAGCAGCTGAATTTCGACCAGCAGCTGAATTTTTTTTTTTCCTAGACTAAATTTTTGGGTTTTCACAGAAAACATATCAGCTGTTGTTCAAAGTGAAGAAGAAGCGTACAGCTGATGAACAGTACTATGAAGAAAACCAACAGCTGAGCGAACAGCTGTTGAACAGTTATGACAAAGAAAAGACAACAGCTGAGCGAACAGCTGTTGAACAATTTGTTGGAGTACATTCAGCTGTTCAGACGCAATCAACATTCAAAATGGAAAGAATCAATGGCTGAAATTGAGTCGTGCAAATGCCTTAAATCAAGGGGACAAGATTAATACTATTCTGGGATATAGTACAATATACAGAGGATGATTGCACCAATTTCGGAAGAAGACAAATTAGCTTTAACAAGCGCAGAAGGGATTTGAATCTACTCTAACGGCTATATCTTTGGAGAGAAGCTATATATACGAAGATTTTGAAGAAGACAATTTGATCAATCCATAAGGGACGAAGCACAGTGCAAAAACAGAGGGAAGAAAAATAGAAGGATGAAGCAGTCGACCACCATTAGAGAGGAGCTTACAACGAGCGTCGACTGCTGAGTTCTAATCAGCTTTTTTAGAGCATTTCCCCAGCGTGTGAGATTTATTATTTTGAGAGTTGAGCGTTCACTGTAAAAATCTCACACACACAGATTCACTCGTATATTTTGAGAGATGTGCGAAATTGATTAGCGAGTGAATCACAACAAAACAATCAGATCCCATCCAAGCATGAAGACGTTAAACACTGTGTATGTAGTCTTTGAACAGAGACGTTAAACAAGTTCTTGTTTAGTTAGACACACAGTTGCGGCTGGTGTGCGTTTGTTGAGGCTAGGAGTTCACCTGGAGCGAGGCTCGATGATTGGGTCTGCGGATCAAAATCTTCTAGTGGAACCTTCCGAGGCGGAAGAAGGGGAGATGTAGGATATTTATATCCGAACTTCCATAAACAAAGAGCAGCGTAATCTCTTTATGATTTACTGTATTTAATTTATATTAGCACGCATACTTTTTAGATTGCACACTTGCACAGTCAAACAGATTTATGTTGAACATAAATCTGTTTGTGATAATTTTAAAATTAGGATTCAGTTCTGGTGTATTACGCATGATTTTATTTCATACCATATCTGTCTCCGGTGCTCTGTTTAATTTCAAGAACCATGAGCTATTGTAGCTCCTTTATAGCAGCGCAAAATTTTTATTTAACAGTAGCAGCGCTCGCTTCTTTATTTTATAGGATCAGATCTCGCCCCTCCCTTATGTTATGTTGTTTATTTTATTGCATTGAAAGATCTGATCCTTCGGTCCTAACAAGTGGTATCAGAGCAGGTTGTTCTTGAACGAGCATTTTTTAAAACGCATGTGCTATCTGTTTTTAAATTCTTTAACTGATGGTTCAGTAGCACATGTTATTTTTTAAACAAAATTTATTTATTTTCTCTGATAGTTTTTGCGAAATTTCAGCTGGTGATTCGTTATTAAAATTATTTGAGCTTATATTATAAAAGATAGGGAGAGTTATTATTAATCCTTCATCTGCATATATAAGCTAAAGCAGAAGCACACTATCAGCTCTTTCAAAATCATATCATTCATGCATACGATTTTTCCCAATTTTGGTTTCCAAAATCTGTAAAATTCCTGCTGTCACGTTGTTTTTGTTGTGGCAGTGTAGGGAGAGCTTTATTTAAAATTTGTCGGGAAAACCAGTTTTCGATTCCTTTTTTATTGCCACAAAAAGGGAGAGAATTGTTAGATTATGCATCTGTTATTTGAGGTTTTGTGTAAATCAAAAAGGGAGAGATTGATGGATCTGGATAACAGATCCAGATCTGAGTTTTGAATTACACAAAACCTGTTATTGTGTTTCTAACATTTCTACGTAGTGTACAGATTTAATAGAAGAGATATAAAGAAGAGATGGAATAAGACTTGAGAAATCTGGATCAACAACTTAAACGTAATGGCTGGATTAGCAATGAAGACGTCCAAAGCTGAGCCAGCTGATCGTAATCAGCCAAAAGCCAACTTGAACAGAGATTCTTACGTGGACAGCTTCCCTTACGTGGAATCCTACGTGGACAGCAATCCTTACGTGGAGTCCAGCATGAACAGATATGCTTACGTGGAAGTCCAGCTGTACTTGCTGTTAGTTGCGTCGCGTACAGAGAAGTCTGACGAAGTCTGGAGAAGTCTGATCAGGAGTAACTATAAGAGAAGTCTGGAGAAGTCTTGAAGTGTGAAGTCTGATCAGACGTAGAGATGTGAAAAGAGAAATCTGATAATGAGAAGAACAGGAGAAATCCGATGAACAGTAGAAGTCTGAAGATGCAAGCAGAAGATGGAATCAGATGTCGATGCAAAGAGGAATCTGAATCAGATGTGGAGCAGCTGATTCAGATGTTGGATTAAAGATATTCAGATGTTGTCCAGACGATGTTAATCAGCTGATGAAGATAAATCAGACGTGAAGAAGAATCTGAACAGAGGCAAAGAAAAGATAGATTCAGCAGTTGATAAGATGTAACCAGATGTTACAAAGTTGAATCAGAAGTTGCGCGAAGACATAAATAAATCAGACGTAGAGCGACGAAGATGAATCAGCTGACAACAGAAATCAGATGTTGATACGAGAAGTTCGATCAGACGTTGTCAAGAGGAGCAGCTGATCAAATGTGAAACAGAAGCTATTGGACATACTATTACAGAATCTGAAGACAGCAACCATTGATCAGCTGTTGGTACAACGAAGAGAAAACATATCAGCTGTTGTTCAAAGTGAAGAAGAAGCGTACAGCTGATGAACAGTACTATGAAGAAAACCAACAGCTGAGCGAACAGCTGTTGAACAGTTATGACAAAGGAAAGACAACAGCTGAGCGAACAGCTGTTGAACAATTTGTTGGAGTACATTCAGCTGTTCAGACGCAATCAACATTCAAAATGGAAAGAATCAATGGCTGAAATTGAGTCGTGCAAATGCCTTAAATCAAGGGGACAAGATTAATACTATTCTGGGATATAGTACAATATACAGAGGATGATTGCACCAATTTCGGAAGAAGAAAAATTAGCTTTAACAAGCGCAGAAGGGATCTGAATCTACTCTAACGGCTATATCTTTGGAGAGAAGCTATATATACGAAGATTTTGAAGAAGACAATTTGATCAATCCATAAGAGACGAAGCACAGTGCAAAAACAGAGGGAAGAAAAATAGAAGGATGAAGCAGTCGACCACCATTAGAGAGGAGCTTACAACGAGCGTCGACTGCTGAGTTCTAATCAGCTTTTGTAGAGCATTTCCCCAGCGTGTGAGATTTATTATTTGAGAGTTGAGCGTTTACTGTAAAAATCTCACACACACAGATTCACTCGTATATTTTGAGTTGACAATTTGATCAATCCATAAGGGACGAAGCACAGTGCAAAAACAGAGGGAAGAAAAATAGAAGGATGAAGCAGTCGACCACCATTAGAGAGGAGCTTACAACGAGCGTCGACTGCTGAGTTCTAATCAGCTTTTGTAGAGCATTTCCCCAGCGTGTGAGATTTATTATTTTGAGAGTTGAGCGTTCACTGTAAAAATCTCACACACACAGATTCACTCGTATATTTTGAGAGATGTGCGAAATTGATTAGCGAGTGAATCACAACAAAACAATCAGATCCCGTCCAAGCATGAAGACGTTAAACACTGTGTATGTAGTCTTTGAACAGAGACGTTAAACAAGTTCTTGTTTAGTTAGACACACAGTTGCGGCTGGTGTGCGTTTGTTGAGGCTAGGAGTTCACCTGGAGCGAGGCTCGATGATTGGGTCTGCGGATCAAAATCTTCTAGTGGAACCTTCCGAGGCGGAAGAAGGGGAGATGTAGGATATTTATATCCGAACTTCCATAAACAAAGAGCAGCGTAATCTCTTTATGATTTACTGTATTTAATTTATATTAGCACGCATACTTTTTAGATTGCACACTTGCACAGTCAAACAGATTTATGTTGAACATAAATCTGTTTGTGATAGTTTTAAAATTAGGATTCAGTTCTGGTGTATTCCGCTTGATTTTATTTCATACCAGATCTGTCTCCGGTGCTCTGTTTAATTTCAAGAACCATGAGCTATTGTAGCTCCTTTATAGCAGCGCAAAATTTTTATTTAACAGTAGCAGCGCTCGCTTCTTTATTTTATAGGATCAGATCTCGCCCCTCCCTTATGTTATGTTGTTTATTTTATTGCATTGAAAGATCTGATCCTTCGGTCCTAACAAGTGGTATCAGAGCAGGTTGTTCTTGAACGAGCATTTTTTAAAACGCATGTGCTATCTGTTTTTAAATGCTTTAAATGATGGTTCAGTAGCACATGTTCTTTTTTAAACAAAATTTATTTATTTGCTCTGATAGTTTTTGCGAAATTTCAGCTGGTGATTCGTTATTAAAATTATTTGAGCTTATATTATAAAATATAGGGAGAGTTATTATTAATCCTTCATCTGCATATATAAGCTAAAGCAGAAGCACACTATCAGATCTTTCAAAATCATATCATTCATGCATACGGTTTTTCCCAATTTTGGTTTCCAAAATCTGTAAAATTCCTGCTGTCACGTTGTTTTTGTTGTGGCAGTGTAAGGAGAGCTTTATTTAAAATTTTTCGGGAAAACCAGTTTTCGATTCCTTTTTGATTGCCACAAAAAGGGAGAGAATTGTTAGATTATGCATCTGTTATTTGAGGTTTTGTGTAAATCAAAAAGGGAGAGATTGATGGATCTGGATAACAGATCCAGATCTGAGTTTTGAATTACACAAAACCTGTTATTGTGTTTCTAACATTTCTACGTAGTGTACAGATTTAACAGAAGAGATCTAAAGAAGAGCTGGAATAAGACTTGAGAAATCTGGATCAACAACTTAGACGTAATGGTTGGATTAGCAATGAAGACGTCCAAAGCTGAGTTAGCTGATCGTAATCAGCCAAAAGCCAAGTTGAACAGAGATGCTTACGTGGACAGCTTCCCTTACGTGGAATCCTACGTGGACAACAATCCTTACGTGGAGTCCAGCGTGAACATATATGCTTACGTGGAAGTCCAACTGTACTTGCTGTTAGTTGCGTCGCGTACAGAGAAGTCTGACGAAGTCTGGAGAAGTCTGATCAGCAGTAACTATAAGAGAAGTCTGGAGAAGTCTTGAAGTGTGAAGTTTGATCAGACGTAGAGATGTGAAAAGAGAAATCTGATCATGAGAAGAACAGGAGAAATCCAATGAACAGTAGAAGTCTGAAGATGCAAGCAGAAGATGGAATCAAACGTCGATGCAAAGAGGAATCTGAATCAGATGTGGAGCAGCTGATTCAGATGTTAGATTAAAGATATTCAGATGTTGTCCAGACGATGTTAATCAGCTGATGAAGATAAATCAGACGTGAAGAAGAATCTGAACAGAGGCAAAGAAAATATAGATTCAGCAGTTGATAAGATGTAACCAGATGTTATAAAGTTGAATCAGAAGTTGCGCGAAGACATAAATAAATCAGACGTAGAGCGACGAAGATGAATCAGCTGACAACAGACATCAGATGTTGATACGAGAAGTTCGATCAGACGTTGTCAAGAGGAGCAGCTGATCAAATGTGAAACAGGAGCTATTGGACATACTATTACAGAATCTGAAGACAGCAACCATTGATCAGCTGTTGGTACAACGAAGAGAAAACATATCAGCTGTTGTTCAAAGTGAAGAAGAAGCGTACAGCTGATGAACAGTACTATGAAGAAAACCAACAGCTGAGCGAACAGCTGTTGAACAGTTATGACAAAGAAAATACAACAGCTGAGCGAACAGCTGTTGAACAATTTGTTGGAGTACATTCAGCTTTTCAGACGCAATCAACATTCAGAATGGAAAGAATCAATGGCTGAAATTGAGTCGTGCAAATGCCTTAAATCAAGGGGACAAGATTAATACTATTCTGGGATATAGTACAATATACAAATGATGATTGCACCAATTTCGGAATAAGACAAATTAGCTTTAACAAGCGCAGAAGGGATCTGAATCTACTCTAACGGCTATATCTTTGGAGAGAAGCTATATATACGAAGATTTTGAAGAAGACAATTTGATCAATCCATAAGGGACGAAGCACAGTGCAAAAACAGAGGGAAGAAAAATAGAAGGATGAAGCAGTCGACCACCATTAGAGAGGAGCTTACAACGAGCGTCGACTGCTGAGTTCTAATCAGCTTTTGTAGAGCATTTCCCCAGCGTGTGAGATTTATTATTTGAGAGTTGAGCGTTTACTGTAAAAATCTCACACACACAGATTCACTCGTATATTTTGCCACAGTCAAACAGATTTATGTTGAACAGAAATCTGTTCGTGATAGTTTTAAAATTAAGATCCAGTTCTGGTGTATTCCACATGATTTTATTTCATATCAGATCTGTATCCGGTGCTCTGTTTAATGTTCAAGAACCATAAGCTATTGTAGCTCCTTTATAGCAGCGCAAAATTTTTTATTAGCAGCGCTCGCTTCTTTATTTTATTGGATCAGATCTCTCCCCTCCCTTCTGCTATGTTGTTTATTTATTGCATTGGTAAGATCTGATCCTTCGGTCCTAACAATTAGAACAAATCGACGATTAGTGGAATTAACCAAGTTTCAAGAAGAAAATAAAATTTTGTTAATCAATCCAACTTTATTCGAGATCTATTATTGCATGAAAAATTTTCGTCCAGACATTTATGAATTCTGCATGAAATGGATGAAAGGAAACATTCACGTGAAATTCCAACTATGGAAAATACTTGGGAGATATTGGAGGGTCCGACTTTCGGAATTTTAAACTTCTCATATTTATTATCCTTTTTTACTATATGTTGTATTGCGGTGTGATTTTTTATAATTTCTTTTTTGGTGTCATGTTTAATTTTATGTGCCATTGTCTTTTTCGTACCAATTTAGTGCTTGACATTTGTTATTTTATTTTATGTTGATGTATTTTCAATAATAAAGTGCTATTGAATAATTCAGTTACTATTTTATTGTGTTTTATTTTTTTAAAATTTTAAGAATGAAATATAATTTTATAAAAAATACAAATTATTATTATCTAGTATGATAATATAAAATCAACATGCACAATAATTAGCAATTTAAAACAAATACATAAACTCACACATTTTAAAACTCAATAAAATAAAAATAAAAAAATAAAGAAAAAACTAAAAAAAAGTCAACACCGATGCTGCAAATTTGCACCAAATTTGGTACAACACTGTAGCATCACCTCCAACATAGCGCTCAATATAACACTGGTTGTAGTAGAAGTCCCAACACCAAATTGACGTTTTACGCTAAATTGATGTTCGAGTGGAGATGGCCTTAGTTTATGCTGATATGAAGCTCAAAACAAGCCCTGATCCGAATGAGATGTGACTGAAATGGAAAGACGCCAGCCCAAACAAGAGTTAATAGCAAGGTTTTAATAACATGAAATGTGATTATAAGGTCTGGCCAAGATTCAAACTCTACGTCTAAGCGGGTCCGAACAAAAGAGAAATCATATAAAAAAAACGTTTTTACCTTTACACTTAAACAAACAAATTTAAGAATAAACATATAAATGACTATATTAAGAACTAAAACCCAATTTGACAAGTTTGAGAATGAATAGATGAAAAAAAACGATAAATAATACTTACTAGATGGATGTCAAATCTATCATAATTATGATTGCAATTACATAAACCAAGGGAGAAACGAGAATATGAGATCCATTTATCAAAAATTCCTCCAAGCAATCGAATCTTTGAAATATATGGCTTCAAATTCCTCCATTCAAGCAACTTAAGGAATTTTACTCAGTCATTAACACTTGACCCAGTAGGCCAATATGCGATACACGTCTTAGTGAAATTTTGTTCTTCAAACATTTGATGTGTTTGCTGGTCTTCAAAATGTGGGAACAAGCTCAACTACTCTAACTAAGAATATACACACCACTAGTGTTGCCAAAATGGAAATGCTCGAATAGATTTGAACCCATAATCATCGTGAATAGACACGGCCACGGGCCGGTTTCGGGCCGGTTCCGGGTCCGAACCGCCGGTTCCGGGTCGGAAAAACCAGGAACCGGGACCGGAACCGGGGAACCGGTTCCGGTCCGGGTCTGGAACCCGCCGGTTCAGGGCAAGAAACGGTTTTTTATTTATTTTTTTCTTTTTTTAAAAAAATAAAATTTTATAATTAAAATTTTAAGGGGAATGCCTCGATATAATTTTATAGAAAGATCACCTTATCTTGGTGTTCTCATCGCCTCCAATCCGACTCCGTAGCACCTGTACTAAAATCTAAAAGAATCCTTGGTATAAAATAAATTAAATAATTAAAGGCATAAACGATAAAATAAATAAAATGAGAGAAATTAACAATAGGCTAAGATATGCTTATTCCTAAAGAGAGCTAAATTGGTTAAAATTACATTTGAACACTTTATTTCAAATTTAATCCATCAAATCAAACGTAATACTCTTAGCAGATATTATTTTCTTAAAACCACACCATTTATTATTGATTCAATCCTACCATATCTCATCCAACGAAACAAACGGTGCATAAGGAATTGAAAGGTTCAGAGTTTCGACTTGGTTTTATAATTGAACATTTATTTGTTGTTATAATTTAATTAAATTTCTCCATCTAAATATCATTTTTTCTTTATTAAAAAAACATATATTTATAGGAAAAAACTCATAAACAACTGTTTACTCCTCCATTTTAAAAAAGGATCATGGCGATGGCGATAGAGAGAAATGTCATGTATATATCTATATAAGATACTGTGACGATATTTGAAATTTATTTATTGTTTTTTAAAAAAGGAACTATAATTTTCATTTCAACTTACAACCACTAGACCCGGCCACAGGCCTTGGATAGTCTTGACGTGGTGCTACTAGAGATGGTGAGTTGTGATTATGAACCATATTTCTCATTATATTCATTATAAATTTCAATTAAATTATTTTTAACACTAAACAAAATCATGAAAGATCACGTACAAATCGTTTCGGCCTCATGCCATTTATTTTACAAAATTTACCCAATTGTTTCATAACTTGGGAATGTGTCCACATATATGAATTGCAGATCTAGTTGGTCTTAATAAAGTTCTAAACTTTTAAGACTATCTTGCGCAAACAAGTTGAAAATATTGGATTTGCATCTAATAATCAATATAGTTATGCTAAAATATTTAGCCATTTTAAGATCATACAAATTAATCACATGTTCTCAATTCAATGATAAATGAAGCATAGTTTATAAAAAATTATTAGTACATGGTTACGATAGTAATATATTGAGAAAATGACATGAGAAATTTTTGAATAAGTTATTATATTATTGCAATTTATTTGTTAAATATTTGAAAACTTTACTTGTTAAATATTTGAAAGAATGATTTGATAAGTGTAAATATTAATTAATATAATTAAATGAGGTGTTTAGGCATTTTATGATAGTATAAATTAATCAATCTTCAAAATTTTATGATAAATGAAGCATTTATATATATAAATAAATATTACCTGTTTTAGTAGCAACAAAGAGTTGCCACAGTGGTGGGTTCTTTGGGTGTTTGTGCGGTTGGCCTGGGTTCGAATCTTCAACAGAACGAAAAATGTTGTCTTTGAAAAGCTTGCGACCCGCCGGGCCGGTTCCGGGTTGAACCCAGCGGGTCCACGGGTTACCAAAGCGGTAAACCGGAACCGGCCCGTTCCCCCACGGTTCCGGGCCGGTTTTCCAAAACCGTTGACCCAGTTAACCGGCCCGTTGACCCCGGGCCGGTTCCGGGTCGGGCCACGGGCTAAACCGGCCCGTGGCCAGGTCTAATCGTGAGTGGACAATTATGCCCCATATTATCACCTCGGGAACCGAGGACTGAGCAGAGCATTCCAGGCCCGACCTACGCTACTAAGATCGGGAGATCTCCCGAGGACTCGCTATGAGATCGGGTGTTGGCCCGAGGACCTGTGCTCAGATCGGGAGTGTTTCCCGAGGACAATGCCATATCTACCAAAATCCAGTGATGATACATCTTTCCTAATTTAAACGTTAAGATCCCAAGGATCGCGAAGAATATATCGCCCGAGATACCCGGTGCATGCGAATATTCGCCAGGATATGATCTCTTCCATCGTCTAGCCTCTCTATAAATACCAGGTATGCCTCATTCATTCACACACACATTCTAGCATTCACTTGCTCTCACTGCATATTTTCTCTCGCTTTTTGCTCTCGCATCCTGCCTGACTTAAGCATCGGAGGGGTTTCACCGGACACACCTCTGACCCCCTATGACCTATGATTTGTGGCTGCAGGCACCTGGAAGAAGGGTTTTCCATTCGCCAGTGCCCGACGTCCCGAGCTCTCGACGTGGTGGTATTAGCTCTTCGGCTGAGATAATTTGGCTACATCAATTGGTGCCGTCTGTGGGAAAACGATACAAGAAAGAATACAAGATGCCACCAAAGAGGACTAGAGCTCAAGGTACTGGAGAAACCAGCCGCACAGAGAGTATGTCTCAGGGGTCGGAGAACCCCAGTCTCACTGCTGCCCAGATAGCTGAACTGATAGCAACTACTGGGGCACATATATTGGCGGACAGACCTGAGTCACACCCACCGCCTGACCAACAATCTGAGGAGATACGAAAGCTTCGGGAGGAAATTGCACGTCTGAGGGAGGAAAGAAGCTCGGCACCTCCTCCCTTGTCTGCTCGGGAGGTGCCCTTCTCTGCTGAAGTATTGGCTGCTGAATTACCCCAGTACTTCAAGTTTCCCAACGTAGGAGAGTATGACGGGATGAGAGATCCCGATGAGCATTTGTCCCGCTTTGAGAACGCCGCACTCCTCCACAAGTATGTTGACCTATCAAGTGCAGAGTCTCCTCACTACTTTGGTCCGATCTGCACAACAGTGGTTTAACCTCTTGCCAATAGTGGTTTTCGAGATTTCAGTCAGGCATTCCTTCACCAATTTTCTAGTAGCAAGAAGCAATCGATGACTACGCTGAATCTATTTAAGGTGAAGCAGAAAGTGTTGACGCAGCGACGGATCCGGATCCCGCTCCCGGGGCGCAGCGGAAGAATTAAAAATTTGGAGCCCGGGAATGGTCAATATACCTATATAATTAATTAAAACCATTCATAGAATGTTTTAGAATATACCTTGTTGGCGTCTAGGTACCTGACTCCGACCAATTCCACAAGAAAATTGGCACTTCAACGGTTGAATAGCTACGGCCTCCTAATCCGGTCCACGATCGGAATCTCAATTCCTTCGCCGGTTTGCACTAGAAAACCGAAGAAAGTTTCACGAATGGATTCTCCTCGCCGGAATGGTCCGAGCATCCTCTTCGATCTATCTCTATAGATCTGTATTCCTAGAATATAAGATGCTTCACCCATGTCCTTTATCGAGAATTTACTAGACAACCACACTTTAGTTGATTGCAACATTCCTACATCAATCCCAATGAGTAGAATGTCATCAACATAAAGTACAAGGAATGTCACAACATTTTTAACTACCTTCTTATACACACATGGCTCCTCAGGATTCTTGATGAAACAAAATTCTTTAATTGTTTCATCAAATCTCAGGTTCCAACTTCTCGATGCTTGTTTGAGACCGTAGATCGATCTCTGAAGTTTGCATACTTTATGCTCACTTCCTACAGATGTGAAACCCTCAGGCTGCGTCATATAGATCTCTTCCTTAATGTTTCCATTAAGGAACGCAGTTTTCACATCCATTTGCCATATTTCATAGTCGTACCATGCGGCTATGGCTAGTAGGATTGTAATTGACTTGAACATTGCGACAGGTGAAAAAGTTTCATCAAAGTCAACACGTTGTCTTTGAGTGTAACCTTTCACAACCAGTCGCGCCTTGTAGGTCAGTACCTTACCATCAGGCCTAAGTTTTCTCTTGTATATCCATTTACACCCAATAGGAACTATTCCTTCGGGAGGATTCACAAGAGTCCAAACTTGATTTGAATGCATTGAGTCAATCTCAGATTGCATTGCTTCAAGCCACAAATTAGAATCAGCATCGGAAATTGCCTCCTTGAAGGTTCTTGGATCATATCCAACAGTTTGATCACTTTGATCATCTTCAATGAGGAAACCATATCTAACAGGATCCCTAGGAACCCTTTCAGATCTCCTAGGTGTGTCCATAAGGATTGGCTCTTGAGGTGCGGGAGATTCACTTGGTACTTCAGTTGGTTCTCGAATCTCTTCAAGTTCTACTATCCTGCCTTTTCTATCAAGTAGAAATTTCCCTTTCCAGAAAGGTGGCATTTCTAGAAACAAACACTTTTGTTTCATTGGGATAGTAGAAGCAGTATCCAATATAATTCTTTGGATACCCAATGAAGTAGCATAAGATGGATCAATTATCCAGCTTATCTCCCACTGTCTGCTTCACCTAAGCAGGACATCCCCAAATCCTCAAGTATGAGTAATTGGGCGGCTTTCCCATCCATATCTCATATGGAGTTTTATCCACTGCCTTGGCGTGGACATTGTTCAACAACATTACAGTCGTTTCGAGCGCATAGCCCCAAAAAGAAGCAGGAAGTTCAGTGAAACTCATCATAGATCGAACCATGTCCATCAAGGTTCTATTACGACGCTCCACTACACCGTTGAGCTGTGGTGTGGCCGGAGGGGTCTACTGTGAGAGAATACCATTCTCTTTAAGATAGTCTTGAAATTCGGTACTCAAGTATTCTCCATCTCGATCGGATCGATGTGTTTTAATGCTTTTCCCAGTTGATTTTCTACTTCAGCCTTGAATTCCTTGAACCTTTCAAAGGATTCAGACTTGTGCTTCATTAAGTACAAGTACCCATACCTAGAGTGATCATCGATAAAGGTGATGAAGTAGGTGTGACCGGACTTAGTATCAATGCTAAGTGGGTCGCACACATCAGTATGGATCAAATCCAATAGGCCTTGAGCACATTCAGGCTTGCCCGTGAAGGGAAATTTTGTCATTTTTCCCTTGAGACAAGATTCACAAGTTGGTAGGGAGTTAATATCAGACATATTTAACACGTCACTCCTAATCAACTTGTTCATCATATTTAAGGAAACATGACCTAGCCTAGCGTGCAAAGTTGTGCCGGGTTCAAACTATCGTTTTTCCTTTTTATCGTTGTTGTGTGTGTTTCCACATTGCGAGTTAGAACTTCTCTCAATTTTAAGGCGTATAGATCGTTTCGCGTTCCCCAATTCCAATTAAACATTCATTCTTGTAAATATTGCAAATCGAATTGGCAAAATGACAAGAATATCCATCACTATCAAGCATAGAAACGGAAATGATGTTCTTTATTAATTCAGGAACAAATAAAACGTTTCTCAACAACAACTTAAAATTTGAAGAAAGAAATAAATAAACATCTCCTATAGATTCGGCCGCAACCCTTTCTCCATTGCCAAGCCTCAAGTGGGTCTCACCCTCTCTAAGATGTCGGCTTCTTGTCATTACCTGCAAGTCATTTCAGATATGAGATCCACATCCGGTATCAAATACCCAAGAATTCGAGTTAAGAGATATATTTATTTCAATGTAGAACATACCTTTCGCAGTTCTCAACTGCTCGAGGTAATACTTACAGTTCCTCCTCCAATGCCCAGGCTTGTGGCAGTGGTGACAAACATCCTCAGATTTGTTCGGCTTTGAAGTCCTTGCCTTGGGCTTCTTGGCGGGTTTCCCTCCTTCGCAGGGGCAAAACGCTTCTTACCCTTGCGTTGGGCACCTTATTCGCAGAGAAAGAAGAGCCCAAAAGGAGGACGGGCTTGTCCTTCTTTATGGTCCCCTCGAACACGACAATCATGTTTACCACCTCTTCAAGGGTGGCCTCCAGTTTGTTCACGTTAAAGTTGACCACAAAGGGGTCAAACGCAGCAGACAGGGAAAGGAGAAGCAGATCCACAGATAGTTCATGTGGAAGCGAGATATCAAGGCCCACTAGCTTCTCAATGAGCCCAATCATACGGACCCCATGTGATGGGAATCTGGATCACGCCACCCGGCGAGGCAGCGGAAGAACAGAAAAATCATGTGCCGGGAGACGATCAATACGATGAATAATTCAAATTCTATGACATTCATAGGGTGTTTTGAGAAATACCTTACTGGCACTTGTGCCTGGCTCCAACCGGAATTACAAGAACGCCGGCTCTTCACGGTAGGTGGTGGTAGATCCGTCAATCAGGTCCACGACCGGAATTGATCTCCCTCCAATCAGCCTACACTAGAAGGCTGAAGGATTTTATCGCCAACGAATTCTCCTAGAAAAACTATCCGGAACAAGTCCGGCGAGCGGCGACGGCGGCGACGGCGTGAGGTAGAAGAGGAGAGGGGGCGGCGGCCAAGAAGGATTAGGGTTAGGGTTTTGATTAGTGTAGTATGAATTGAGTTATGATCAAAGTGCTTAAGTCTACATTAAGTAGACTAACAATGGACTTGGACCGGCCCATCGGGCCCGGGTCCAAATGACGATATCCATTGCTGCGACTTCATCGTAACTCCGATCGTCGATCAGATCGGACAGATCGACTCAGTTTCCTAAAGTGAATGTTATGATGTGACAATTTTTCAGATCATCTAACCCTAAATTGCAAAATGACCGTTTTGCCCCTCAACATCGGCAAATCACGATTTGACCTCTGTTGACATTTTAGGAAGTCGCACTCCCAAAATCTTCTTCGTATGCTCAACACATTGAGCTGAGTATCCGTGCGGGAATCAATCCAGTACTTGTGTGACTTTCAATGGTTCAGGGATACAGCTAGCCGTGGGCCCACAACCATTGTGGCTCCGGAATCACAATTCCGGACTTGCCCATCGGATCATGGTAAAGCGTCTAGCAACATCGACCCATGATCCCCTAGGTATCACTGATAGTGCCTGCAAGAACCAGTTGGTCGTGGTTAGCGTACAGTACGGTCCTTTCAATCCATATATCCCGATCAGATCAACGACCATTGGTAAATCGAGAGTGGCTATAGATCCGATAGCTATGCATATATCTTGGAGATCGAATAGTGACATTGCGAGTGTAACTAGGTAAACACATTTACCTAAAATACTTCTAGTACTCTGGCCAGAGATTTATACACTATTATCCCCTCAGATAGCATAGGATATCCACGCATGTCTGCGAGCGGTGAATCCTCGACAACGATGCATCGACTCCTACATGCATCGAGGTCCCATCCAATCCCGACGCCATATGACCCCAAGTGTCGGCAAACGGGTCAAAGTGAGACGCCTATCATATAGAGTCTCAATGACGTTTCGAGTCGTGAGGACTAATCAGTACAACCAAAACCTCGGACTTATCCACTCGACAAATGGTAACCACTTGGAAAGTCTGGGCTTGTCCCTCTTTATGGTCCCCTCAAACACGACAAGCATGTTTACCACCTCTTCAAGGGTGGCTTCCAGCTTGTTCATGTTGAAGTTGACCACAAAGGGGTCGAATGCAGCAGGCAGGGAGAGGAGAAAGATCCACAGACAGCTCATGTGGAAGCGTGATATCAAGGCCCACTAGCTTCTCAATGAGTCCAATCATACGGACCCCATGCTCGTGGACCGAAGTCCCCTCGCGCATGAGGCTCTTCATGAGCTCCTTGATGGTAGTAAACCTCTCAGTCCGAGAGTTCTCCCCATACAGCTCCTTGAGATGAAGGTGTATGTCAACAGCATACACCGTCTTCTCGAAACGCCGCTGCATTTCGTTAGACATTGATGCCATCACATAGAATCTAGTCTTAAGCTCGTCATCCCACCATTTGTCCAGCTTGGCCAGCTCCTCAGGACTGACATTGGCAGGGGCTTCCTTCGGAGGGTTCTTCTCTAGCGTGTAGAGAAGTTTTTCCAAAGCCAAGACAATCTTGTGATTTCGAAGCCAATCTTGGTAGTTTAAGCCAGTGAACTTGTTGCTATCCAATATAGCAACAAGTGGATTTTTCATCGAAGACATAATGAAAGCGTTTATAATGAAAAGAAAAACAGACATGTATTACCAACTATTCATAAAAAACGCTAAGACATAAAACATGGTTATTTAGTTTTATGAATTACCCTCCCACTATTTTAACGATTTCACCACCCTCTAATGAAATCGAGAAAGCAAGTTTCCTTAGTGGGTACACAGAGTCCAATCAAGAAATCATGGTCCCGAATAATATCAGCCAACCATGACCCTCAAAAGGTAGAGCCCAATTCAACAAGTGCAACCTCCATGTATTTACTCACGACCAGTAAGGGCCCAATAATATGACGTTGATTACTATCACGTGTCAAGATGACCCGTCAATGTTGAGTTGTGATGGACGGTCCCCTTAATGTCCGTAATAATATGAGCCAACGCTAAAACGAGTTCCAACCAACTCACAGCAAGTGTCAATGACGTGTACAGCTTTCCGGAATACAGAACCCCCCAATAATATGAGTCGGGCTATGTATGTGGGTAGCATCGACGTACACCCATTGTTGATGGAAGGTAGGAAATTTTAAACAATATTTAAATTCCCTTAGCTTATCGAATAAACTTTTAATCTTGATATAAATTTTAAATCAAATTTAAAATGAGAGATTTTAATTTTGAAATTTGGTCTCAATATTTTAAATCAAATTTAAAAAATGCGGATTCAACAGATATATATCACATATATAATTGAGATGATCGATGAGCGAGAGCTATGCGATCCGTGGTTGCCAAGCACGGATCTAGGTCCAATCCTAGGTGACATGCAGTATGCAAATGCAATCCTATTACATAAGCTTCCAGTTTTACAAGTCTTTGGTCTTCAATATCTTTGATCATCATCTCCACCATCTTCAAAATTATCCGCCCACTAAGTCTAATATTTACATTAAATAACCATGATAAATAGGGATACAATTTAAAGGGATGGGAACGGGCCATAAACCAGGCCCACTTTGAACTGATTTCAACAATATTACAACCAAAATTGTAAAACCTACCATACACCTAACAAATTGGGCACGACTCTCGATCATTCCAAACATTATCTATACAATTAACTCAATTAATTGATATAAATAAAATAATAAAATTTGATTTATCCAAAAAAATCATATTTTAAATATAAAATCTTATTTTGTTATTTTTATTTGGGCTTAAAACAATTTTAGGCCCAATATCTCAAAATTTTCAAAAA
>KQ988422.1:266235-286202 GCA_001598015.1 Dorcoceras hygrometricum | reverse complement strand
TCGGACCGATCTACACAGTTTACAAAATTGAGCATTATGATGTGAAAACAATTTTTCGGACCACCTAATCCAAAATAGCAGTTAGACCCCTGTAAGCTTTTAAGGATAGTCAAACTAGTCCAAGCTTAAGGAAATTACATTTTCACCCTATTTAATTTTAGAAAGTCACACTTCCATCCTTCCTCATACTATACTCAACAAATTGAGCTTAATTTCCGTACGGGAATTGAGAAACCAGTACTTGTGTGACCCTCAATGGTTCAGGGATACAGCTAGACGTGGGCTCACAACATTGGTGACTCCAAAACCACATTTTTGGATTAACCCATCGGATCATGGTAAAACGTCTTGCAACATCGCCCCATGATCCTCTAGGTATCACTGATAGTGCCTGCAAGAACCAGTCGGTCATTATTAGCGTATAGTACGGTCCTTTCAACTCAAATATCCTGATCAGATCAACGATCATTGGTAAATTGAGAGTCGCTAGAGATCCAATAACCATGCATACATCTTGGAGATCAAATAGTGACATCGCATGTGTTACTAGGTAAACCCATTTATCCAAAATACATCTAGTACTCTGGCCAGAGATTTATCATACTATTATCTCCTCAGATAGCATAGGATATCCATGCACAAGGGCGAGCGGTGAATCCTCGACAACAAAACATCGACTCCTACATGCATCGGGACCTCACCCAACCCCGCCACCTGATGACCCCAACTGAGTCGGTAAACGGGTCAAAGTGAGGTACCTATCATGTAGAGTCTCAATGACGTTTTGAGTAATAAGGACTAATATGTACAACCAAAACCTCAGACTTAATCCACTCGACAAATGGTAACCACTTGGAAAGTCCGAACAAGAGTAGTTCGATAGATCACCAGGTCACTATCCATCTGCATGCTCAGAACATCACAATGTTCCCTACCAATGAAACGTGGTACTTCACATCGCAGATGCTAGTCTCAAGCTCGGGCGGCCCCTATCCTCTTTTGGACGGCCCAATTGACTAGGAACAGGTTCAGAATACACAGTGACTATTAGATGTGTTTCATGATAGCCATCATATCCACTATCACATCTAACATACACTATAGTGCATTCAAGATCTTTATCCAACAATTGTAATCATAATAATGAAGATAAAGAATGCCATAAAAGAATGCGAATTTCATAAATAAAGATCATTTTACATAGAGTCAACAAGAACCCACACGCCACAAGTTGGCTAGTTGGGCACCTACTCTAACAGAAAGAACAGGAGAGTCTTCGGGAGTATATCCAAAGTTTTAACAGAACTATTATTGAGGTGTCTTCTGCCACGCTGGACCTGCTGATCGAGGCGTTCACCCAGGGGTGCGAGGGGGTGATTTCTTCAAGTCCTTGGTCCAAAAACCCCCAAAGACGTTTGACGAGCTCCTCGCGAAAGCAGAGAAGTATGTCAATGTGGAGGAGATACAATCCTCGAGAAGAAGTGAATAAAGAGTAACACCTCTGGTTGGTCAGGATACTCGGACAGAGAGACCAACGCCGAGGCCAACAGGCAGGAATCCCCTTTGCTGTTGGGGGAATTCACCGCTCGAACACCATTGAAAGTGAGCAAGGTCCGAGCCTTGGAGATCTGTGACGAACGGAAAGTGGTGCAGCAACCTTGGGGGAGTGACGGGGCCCCGAGGAATCCAAGGTTAGATAAGTTTTGTGATTTTCACAGGGATTATGGCCACACAAAGTCGGAATGTCGACACTTGGACAATGAGTTGGAGCGCATCATACAAAGTAAACCCGACGTGCGGACAACGCTAGTGGGGGATGGACAGCCTCGGGGGGAGAAGAGGATCGAGGAGGAGAAAAATGGCGGCAGGATAAGAGGCCCTCAGGGCGAGAGACCCGGAATCAGGACCGGACCCTCCCCGAGAAGAGCAGAGATCACCCCAGCCTCGGGGAGTTATCCACATGATTTCAGGAGGACCTACTGATGGGGACTCCAATTAGGCGAGAAAGGCACGATGTCGTCAGATGGAAACCATGTAGGTTGAGAAGAGACGCTCGGGGCCTACTATCTCATTTGGTCCCGAGGACTTACCAGCGGATGTTGAAGCGCACAATGATGCTCTGGTTATTTGGGCAATGATTGCAAATTATGAAGTGACCCGCATCTTTGTGGATTCTGAGAGCTCGGTTAATGTGTTCTTCAAGGACGCTGTAGATCAGATGGACCTCGGGGAATATCATATGGAGCCAGTGCAGCGCCTCTGTTTGGGTTCACTAGTCATTCTTTGCAGCCATTGGGGGTCGTTCAATTGCCCCTTTCACTTGGATCGGGGAAGCACAGGAAGACTAAGGTCGTTGAGTTTACTGTGGTAGATGCACCTTCTTCCTATAATGTCATCCTGGTGAGGCAAGCCATGGCTGCATTCTTGGCTGTGGCCTCGACCTTACATCAGAATATAAGTTTCCAGTGGGAGATTCAGTGGGTGAAGTCCTTGGGGATCGGAATATGGCGAGGAAGTGTTATGTTGAGGAAGTAAGAGTGGAACAGAAGGTGGCTAAGTCCCGGGCCCAAGATTATCCTAGGGCTCGGGAAGACAGAGGTGTAAACATGGTCGGGGAAGATTTTCATTTGGCCACTAAGGACGAGGAGGAGGAAGTAGTCCTCATTCCTCCAGCTGGGGTTGTGAAGATAGCTAAGACTCTTCCGGAGGATATGCGAGCACAGTTGATTCAGTGCCTAGAGAGGAACAAGGATGTGTTCGCCTGATCCCCTTCCGACCTGAAGGGGGTCAGACGCGAAGTGATGGAGCATAGATTGAATGTTGACCCGAGCTCTCGACTAGTCATTCAGAAGAGGAGACACTTTGGGCCCGAGAAGGATGCGGGTGATCAGGAGTCAGGTCGGAGATCTACTGCAGGCAGGGCATATAAGAGAGATACACTTCCCTACCTGGTTATCTAATGTTGTTCTGGTACCTAAGGCTACAGGAAAGTGGAGGATGTGTGTAGACTTTCGGGATCTGAACAAGGCTTGCCCCAAAGATTGTTATCCGCTACCTAGGATTGATCAACTCGTCGATTCCACTTCGGGTCACGAGCTACTCAGTTTCCTAGAGATCGGGAGAAACGTCGAGGTATATGTCGATGACATATTGGTGAAGTCTCGGGAGGAGGAGAATTTTATATCTGACGTGGAAGAGACCTTCCGTACTCTCCGGGATTATCAAATCAAACTGAACCCCAGCAAGTGCTTATTTGGAGCTCGAACAGGAAAATTCTTGGGATACATGGTCACTCATCGGGGAATCAAAGCTAACCCAGAGAAGGTGTGAGCCCTTGTTTCAATGTCCTCCTCGAAATATTCAAGAGGTCCAGAGGTTGACAGGAAGGATTGCTGCTTTCTCCTGATTTATCTCGAGATCGATCTACCGGAGTCTCCCTTTCTTCAAAATACTCCGAAAGACCAAGCATTTTGAATGGAATGAGCATAGTGAGAAGGCTTTCCAAGAGTTGAAAGAGTATCTGAGGGGATTGTCAGTTCTCAACAAGCCAGAGCTCGGGGAATCATTGTATCTATATCTGGCTGTCACCCCACAAGCGGCTAGCTCAGTTCTCGTTCGGGAGGAAGGACATGTGCATCAACATGTATATTTTGTGAGCCATGCTCTGAAGGGGGCCGAATTGTATTACACTATGCATGAGAAGTTGGCTCTGGCCTTGGTTATTACAGCTCGGCGTCTCAGGCCATAGTTCTTATCTCACCCAATCATCGTACTTACTAACAGTGCCTTAGGGCAGATTGTTTCTCATCCCTATGCCTCAGGGAGACTTGTCAAGTGGGTTACCGAGCTAAGTGAATATGATATACACTTTAATCCTCGGGCAGCGATAAAAGCGCAGGCGTTGGCAGATTTCATGGCAGAGACAGTACACCTCGAGCAGGAGGAGAGTTGGAATGTTTATGTGGATGTGTCTTCTTGCTCATCTGGCAGCGGCGTCGGGGTAGTCCTGGTGTCCCACTGGGGGAAAGAAACAAGTCTGGCAATCACTCTTGATTTCAAGGCCTCCAATAATGAGACAGAGTATGAGGCCTTACTTATCGGGCTCCGAGCAGCAAAGAACATGGGGATAGCTCGGGTAATACTTTATTCTGATTCCCAGTTGGTAGTTCAACAGAGCAACGGGAAATTTGATATAATAAAGCAGATACCTCTGGAAAGCAATGAAAAAGCAGATAAGCTCGCGAGGATGACTATTCTCTTTCCCCATCATCGGGAGAAGAAGTGCAAGGGAAGGAACTGCTGTCACAAATATATCAGGTCGGGCAGAGTCAGGGGGAGTGCCTACTTCAGACTGGCGACATTATATCTTGGAATATATTCTACGAAGGGTCGTGCCTGATGACCCTCGACGTGCTCAGGAGATTAAGCGTCGAGCACTGCGCTTCGTCATACTGAATGATAAATTGTAAAAGAGGTCTTTCTCAAGGCTACTACTGAAATGCTTGGGTCCCGACGAGGCCAGGTATGTATTGAGAGAAATTCACGAAATGTGTTGTGGAAATCAAAGTAGCTCTGGCTCGGAAAGCTCTACTCGCAGGTTTCTTCTGGCCTACTATGCAGCAGGATTCTACCACTCTTGTCCGATCTTGTCAGGGCTGCCAGAGACATGAAAACCTGCAGAAGCAGCCTGTCGAGCCCTTGAAGACCGTCATCTTTTCATGCCCATTTGATCAGTGGGGCATGGACATCGTGGGACCTTTTCCATCGGCTTGGGGGCAGAGGAAGTTCTTATTGGTTGCTATGGATTACTTCTCTAAGTGGATGGAGGCCGAACCCTTAGCGAAGATATCCGAGGCTGAGGTATTGAAGTTCCTGTGGAAGAATATCGTCTGTTGCTTCGGGATACCCCGGAGGCTTATTTCAGATAACGGGAGACAATTCTGTGGAGCAAAAGTCCGGGCTTGGTGTCAAGAGTTGAAGATCGAGCAGGTCTTAACCTCGGTAGCCTATCCTCAGAGCAACGGTCAAGTAAAAGTTACTAACCAAACCATCGTGCAAGCCCTTAAAGCATGGTTGGATTCGGCCAGGGGAAGATGGGTGGATGAATTACCTAGTGTGCTCTGGGCTTATCGGACGATGACCCGAGCAGCTACTGGCAAAACTCCTTATTGTATGGTATATGGGACAGAAGCGCTTATACCAGCTGAGATCGACCAGGATAGCCTTCGGGTCATGGCGTATGCAGAAGATAATGGGGATATATGAGGCCTCGAGTTGGACCATCTCGAGGAAATAAGAGCTTGGGCCTATGTGCGCTTATCGACATATCAGAGGAGAATGACACATGCTTATAATAAGAAAGTTCGGCCTCGGAGATATGAGTTGGGAGACCTCGTCTGGAGGAGAATACAGTATCAGGGAGACAGAGAAAAGTTGGATCCAAAGTATGAAGGGCCATACAAAGTGGTCGGGAAAGTTGGAATCGCTGCTTATTATTTGGAGGACGCACAAGGAAGAGAGGACGTAGGTCTTGGAATATTATTCACCTCCGGAAGTACTATTCTTAGACTTTATTTCTTTATCATCTGTAATACGCCTCAGGCTTTCTTGGCTACCATTTGTAAAAGCTATCTTATGAAATAAAAGCTATTCTTCTCTCAACCCATGGTTTTTACTATCAAAATTCTCGGGTGGCAACCCCACCTGACCACATAAGTCGGATCCGCTCGACACTTAAGTCCAGTTCTGTATTGGCACCTCCTCGGAAACCTCACCTGAGCACATAAGCTCGATCCGCTTGGCACTTAAGCCCAATTCCGTATTGGCACCTCCTCGAGTGGCCCTTCCACTTGAACACATAAGTCCGATCCGCTCGACACTTAAAACCCAATATCGTATTGCCACATCATCGGGTGGCAACCCCCTGAGCACATAAGTCCGATCCGCTCGGCACTTAAAGCCCAATCCCGCATTGACACCTCCTCGAGTAGCTTTCCCACTCGAGCACATAAACCCGATCCGTTCGGTAAAACTCAAGCTCAATTCTCTGGGACACCTCCTTAGACGATGGCCCCGCTAGAGGACGATCTCTCAACATGGGGTACGACCAGCTCGGACTCCTCCTTAGTCACGAGCCTAACGAAAGCAAAAGGCGCTCTCTTTGGGGACCTACGAATCCCGAACACCATTTTCCCATACTTGTCGACTTTATACGTTTGACAAAACTCAAGGTGGGACGATACTTGTATCGGGCGTCCTCTACAGGATTGTCCTAATGAGATTACTTAAGCCTCGGGCCCCTCGGGATACCCTGTTCAGTTATGTGTGGTTGTTTAAGCCCTTGGTTTGTTCAGTTCGTTATTTATTTTACTTATTTACCAGTGATCGTCTATCTTGGGTGCTCAAGTTATCCCTACGCGTATTTGTTTATGTGATCGGGTGGCCCCACTTCGCCCTTAAAGTATTGACTCTATAAATTGAAAGCTCGGGAGAAAAGAAATAGGATAAAAGTGGAATTTCATTAAAGGTTGAAGGTTACAATACAGTAGGAAAATTTAATACAACTATTGCTTGGGGGAGCTCGAGGGAGTCTTGGCCTCATCTACCGAGGAGTCTTCCTCATCCTCTCACCGGCTTCCTCTTCATCCTCCTCGGGCAGATCTTCAAGGCCCGAGCCATGCTGAGGAACAGATCCGGGTGCTCCTCTTGGGAGTAGCCGTTGGCTCGGAACCGAGCCACACAGCCTTCGAAGCCACTCTTGAAGTAAGACAAATACTTCTTCGTGCATAGGTCATCAAACTCAGAGGACTTCAAGAACTCCTCCTTGTCGAGATCCCATGCGTTCGCGGCCTCGCTCCTCAGGCGCCCGATCTCCGCCTCCGCTCAGGCCTTGGTCTCATCCAGCTCGGCCACCATCGCCCTCTTCTCGACCGCGGACACCTCCTTCTCAGCAGCCCGAGCAGCCTTCTCGGCTGCCAGCTCGGCCCCTAGCGCCTCCTTAGCAGCCTTATCGGCTGCCAGCTCGGCCTCTAGCACCTCTTTCTGGGCCGCGGCCGCCCTTTCCTCCCGGGACCTCACCACCTCCAGGTCTGCGAGCTGCATCTCCAGCTCGGTGTGATGCTCCATCACCTCGTCGAAGGACTGGCGGGCGGAGTTCGCTTCCCGCTGAGCCTGGGTGAGGCATTTTATCACCTCGCCGCCCCAGGCCATTGCCTACATAAGAATCAAAGGTCAGAAGGCCAACACAAGCAGAAAACTAAAGCTCGGGAAGATCGGGAGTATACCGCTGCGAATTGGGCCGTGAATAAGCCCACGGCCTCAGAGTTGATGGTGCTCTGCAACCGAGCAATGTCCCTGTCCGAGACCATGTTACAGAGAAAGCCCGTGGCCACGACCCCGGACGGGGAGACCACCAGGGAGTCTTCGAAAAGGTTGAGGGCGGGGACTCGGCCAGGACCCCTCTCCGTCATCGGTCCCCCCTTCGAGGAATGGACCTCATGAATGACAATCACAGGCATCGGGCCAGGACGCTCCTCGCTTGTCGGGCCTGGAGGCGTCAGTGCCCGGTGCTTCTCGGTAACGGGAGTGGGCTACGTCAGGGAGCTCGAGGCCCCCTTTTTATTCTGCCGCCGAGCCTCCTTCTCGGCGGGGGTGGAGACCTTCCTCTTCTTGCCACTTCGCTGGGGGCACGACTGCAAAATAAGAGGCAAGTTAGATATAAGTTCGGGTAAGACACAAGCTCGGGTACAAGTGATGGCATGACTAGAGCAAGACATGGTGATACCTAGGTCCCCGATCAGCTCGACCCCCTTCCTGCTGAACCCAAAATGGCACAGGAGGTCCTCCTTAATCAGCTCGGGCATGTTGTAGCTGGTCTCGCGCATAGCATCGAGGAAGGAGACCAAGTTGGGGGAGCTCTTGGGAGTCGAAGGTGTGAGGGTGTATATGTTATCTCTCCACGACATCTCACACCTCCAGGGGTTCCTCTTCTTCCCGGCCTGCTTAACATAGAAAAACCTGCTCATCCACCGCTTGTGAGAGCTCGGGTTCCCTTTAATAAAAGTATGGTCCCCCTTGTGGGACAGGTAAAATTTCCCAGGCCATAACCTCTTAATTTGGACTAATTGCATGAGGACATAGGGAATAAGGGGGATGTTGTAGTATCTAAGGACAGTCAGGGCCAGAAGGAAGCTATAGGAGTTCGGGGCCAGCTGGCTCGGACTGACCTTGATGTCTTGGCATAGAGAGGTAATGAACCTCAGGATGGGGAACCTAAGGCCCATGTCTAGTTGGTTCACGTAAAAGGTGTGGAAGTCGGGAGGAGGACGGTGAGCCCTCTCGTCGGGATGCTGTAGGACTACTTCTAATTTGTCCAACATCCCCCCTTTCTCCTTGATAAGGGAGATGTCAGACAGCCTAAGATTTGAGGATTTCTCCTCATACCAGGGTGCACTCGAGGACCCCAACTCGGCTTGATCGGGGAGCCATGGCTCCTTGACCTCGGGACTCGCAGGGACGCTATCGACCGACGCGGCCGTACTACTTACTATGCTATCACTGGGAGTAGACATTTTTAAGGCAGCAATAACTTACTGAGTGGAGAATGGGAGACTAGGAAAACAGATCGAGAGCGAGAGAAGATTTGGGCAGAGTAACGGTGCAACGGAAAGCGAAAGTGAGAAATGAGAAGTGATCCTCGCGTATTTATAAGAAAACTGGGTGAATCACGATCGTCCGATCCTACACTCATCAATGTCCCAGATCATCTAGGGAACTCCAACGGTCACCTCTGTCGTCGGGATCTTTCAATCTGGACCGTTCACGCGAATCTTATCAACTACTGAGAGGCGTCGTCACACGGATCGTGGTTTTCTCTCGAAAGCACAACCCGACCTCCATCTAACCGTCCACGTGTCCCTTTATCAATGGCTGGAGTACGACATCACGAGGATCATGGTTTCCTTTAGAACTACGGATTTCACCTCGGGTCCCGACCTCAGCTACACAAAATCCTATACTTCAATCCTTCGTCTAGGACTCGCTGCGGGGATACTCCTGATGCCCCCTATTATCACCTCGGAAGCCGAGGACCAAGTAGAGCACTCCAGGCCCGACCTACGCTACTAAGATCGGGAGATCTCCCGAGGACTCGCTATGAGATCGGGTGTTGGCGCGAGGACCTGTGCTTATATCGGGTGTGTTTTCCGAGGACAATGCCATATCTACCAAAATCCAGGGATGATACGTCTTTCCAAATTTAAACGATAAGATCCCGAGGATCACGGAGAATATCTCGCCTCAGATACCTGGTGCATGCAAATATTCGCAAGGATATGCTCTCTTTCACTGCCTAGCCCTCTATAAATATCAGGTATGCCTCATTCATTCACACACACATTCTAGCATTCACTTGCTCTCACTGCATATTTTCTCACGCTTTTTGCTCTCGCATCCTGCCTGACTTAAGCATCGGAGGGGCTTCGCCAGACACACATCCGGCGCCCTCTGACATGTGATTTGTGGCTGCAGGCACCAGGAAGAAGGGTTTTCCATTCGCCAGTGCCCGACGTCCCGAGCTCCCGACGTGGTGGTATTAGCTCGTCGGCTGAGATAATTTGGCTACATCAGACATAGATTGATTCATTTTAAAGTTACAAATTCAGTTAAATTAATATTGATAAGAAAATGAGCCATGGCTCTAGGATTTGGTGTTTTTCAACATAAGGAAGTTCGTTGACGTCTATCAATCTATGGATATCCTCTTTAACTTGATTGAAGAAATAAATTTAAAAATGTTGTCTAGATTGCCCGATTATACGCATGACTATATGTGCTTCAACGATAAAATATCCTTTCGCGGTAAATAGTGGTCCATTCGAGTTGTTAAAATTTCTGGTTTCATACTTCAGGAAACTAAGAAAAGAAAATCGAGTAAAGTTCAGAGAGTTTGCATGTATTCCATGCAATTGTAAAAAGTTTTGTTTAAGGAATCACATAACATGCACAATGGGTAGATCAATAACGTACGTCTGGCTGTTAACACTTTTTTGTTTCAATGCTTTGGAATCACTTGACTTTAGTTTATCATGGATATTAAAGATAATGTATTAAAATTTACTAGATACCATATTTTGATTTAGGATCTTTTCGTAATTGAATTACTAACCTTGCGTCCGACGATATGCTCTAGAAGTGGTCCGATACCGATCACGACCGTAAAGAAATAAATTATCACAACCCAAATGTTTAAACAAATATGATATGATTTGTTTGTCAAAGTTGATGAAGTTCTCTCTGCCAACACATTTTTGTAAAGTGGATAATTAAGATAAATAAATCTTAATTGTGGAAGTTGGGATGTTTATTGACCACTCAGTCCAAAAATTAAAAATGCTCCATTTGAATTACTTGGGTATGGTCGAACCCTCCTCATGAGTAACCCTTTTACCGTTTGATTTCCAACATATACACTCACACATGAGAGCTAGACACCTATCCAACATTGATCATAATCATATATCATCAAATTCACACGAGAAAATGGATCATGTCATCAACGAGTATTGTAAATATATAGGAGCTCAGAGACATACACCGATTAAGGATATATAGCAGCTCAATAAAAAAATTCTTGAGGACAACTTGATAGACCCCAGACTTATTTGATCACTTCAAACAAGTTACCTCTTTTCCCCAAATGTACCAGTACACTTGATTACAAACCACTCTTCTCTATTTTTTGTATTCACACTTATATTCTAACAACTAAGTTAAACATAATATAGACTTGTAGAAACCCTCTATCAGATAATGGAGATGTTCATTGTTTTCTTGGTAAAAAAAATTTATTCTTTTGTCTGCCTTTTCTTTAAGATCCCGTACATTAAACTGAACACTCGAAAGCCTTACCGACTACATTTATGCAATACCAACTGGTCTGGTACGACTAAGACATCGTCTTGGTAGCAACCCCGAAACCAATAAAAAAGGGGGAGCTCTTTTTTGAATTCCTCTACAAAATTTAAACGGGCTATACAAGCTCGTTTATTAGACATGTACCATATTACCAAATCATCCAAGGTTACCGGAAGCATGCTAAAGTATTGAATTGAAAGAAACAGTTGAAAGTGTTAAGGGTATAAAATGATGGGGTCTTATATACACCCATGGATCTCACACAATGAGATGTGACTCACATATTCATTATCCAAATGGTCACTTCACCACACGTGGTATAAGAACGTGTTATGATGTGCCTCTTCTACTTTGGAAAGTGTATATATTAGAAAATCACATCGTACAGATCATAGTTCAAGTGCATCTCAACACACAACTTGAGTTTTCTCTTTATTTTATCCTCTAACAAGTATCCATAATAAAAGAAAAATTATTGTCTAGCTACCAAATAAGTTTAAGTGGATTGTGGAAAATCCATTTCAAAAATTATTTAATGAAGTACTCTCATCTTAGTAATCCATTACCAGAGTGATCAGTATGAATTTATCATGAAAAAATCAAAATAGTCTCATCTCACATACTATTAAGCATAAGAGGCAATTGCTTGCGTTAGAAAGAAACCTTAACTTGTGAGCATACTTTTTAATTGCATATTTATATTCATGAAGCAAAGGTGTACATACAACACATAATAAAATATTATTATATTAATGAGCACAATGTCTTCAAATTTTCATGTGTTCACATACAATCACAATCCTACGTAATCTAAGAGATCTAACATGATCTATAAAAATGTCTCTTGGAATCAACATTAGTACATGGATCAGCATATGAATGTATTTCAAAAGCACCTCCATATTTTCTGATGAAAATGATGGACCGTTGCCGTGAGCTCTTACAAAGTTTGGACACCAGTTCATGGATCGCAAAAATACAGATTACGTGCATTTTGAAAAGTTTTGAAAAACAGCTTGCAAAAACGAAAGGCAGATCGCGCCTAAGCTGGATCAGCACGGAGCAGCGCTACGTGCTGGTCCAGGTCGCGCGTGATCTGGTCTGTGCAAACTTGAGCTACAATAGCTCCGGTTCTTGAAAGATTTTAGCACCGAGAAATAGATCGGATATGATTTAAAAAATCATGCGGAAAGAGACCCGAAAAACTCTCTGAAAATTGAAAGCTTAAAGTGGTTTAAAGAATTAAATGCGAGATGCAGAAAGCTGCAAACAAAACTATAAAGGAAATATGCTGCAGATTTGGTTTTGAAATTTCGGAGATCAATCTTCTACGTCTCCTCTTCTTCCATTGCTGGAACGATACACTAGAAGATTTGATCTTACAGCACTCTGTACAGACCCGATCCAACAGCCTGCAAGCTGCGAGAACTCCTAGACTCTGATGCACACCAGCTCGCAGGCTGTGTGACTTGTTTAGCACTTCTTTAACATCCGTGGAGAAAGACTACAATGATATGGTGTATGTGATTCACTCATCTAATCTATAAGCTCACGACTCTCATATGTGAGTGAATCTATGTGTGAGAAGTTTACAGTGTAATCTCACTCTCTCGTATATTTTCTCACATACTGGGAAGTGCTTCTTGAAAGCTGATATCTGTTTTCTTCCCTTGTTTGTGCAGTTGACTAAAGATTATGCAGAAAGCTCTTGGCCAGTGCACCAACTCACACCTGAACACTAGCTCAGCTTGTACACCAGCTGCCACATGAGTGTACAAGCTCTCGACTATCACATGGCACTTGTTCTCTGTTTCAGTTTTGTGCCTCTCGCTCATGTGCCACACTTGTAATTTTCTCTTGGTCTTCTGCATATATAAAGCCTCTGTGCAAATCTATCCGTTGGACACAAAGTTCCTAGTTGTTGAAAAGACTTCTGTAAAGTTCTGACAAAGTTGTACATTGGGTCCTTAATCATTTAATGCGTTTGCAGGCTTTGTTTACTTTGATCTCTGTCTCGATCATAAAAATTAGTTTGTCTTCTTCTATTCTGCATAAAAATTGTACAAACTAATTCGTCTCAGATGATTTCTCACGAAGATCATGTTTCTGGTCTGCTCTTCTCTAAACTAAACGTTGTTCCCCCGAGCTGAACCAATTTCGTCTGTGCTGATCTTCGCTCTAAGCTGGATCAAATTAGATGTCTGCTTGATCAGCTTGGCGGTCCTCTATTGGACCAGCTCGGATGTCCTCTGCTGGATCAACTCAGGCGTCCCCTTATTGTTCCAGCTTAGACACCTTCTCAACAGCTCGCAGCTTGCATCAGTCCTGCTACAGTGCTCTTTTTCAGTTCGCGTCTGATCATAGTCATCTTTGACCTATGGAGACTGATCGAGTACTCCTTGCATACTTGGATTACTGGAAGAATATTGCCACTTCTTCTTCTTCTATAAAAACACAAGTCTTCCTGATTGCATCCATCTCTTAAATTTAAAAGAAACTGGCTAAATTGTCCTTCACTTACACCATCCCTAAACCAGCTCGATTCTAATCTGAACCAGCTTTGACCCGCGCTTTAATTAAATCGTTAGAAACTTAAGAACAAGTTTTGTGTTCATCAAAATTCAGATGTGATCTGTTACACAGATCCAAAAAAAATATCTGATTAAATTGTTTTTCATATCAGTGTATTTCAGTTTTACATGATAGTTGGGATATTGATATAAGTAATTATTGGTTGGTTATCACGAAAAATTGTTACATCTCCCACTTGATTGCTCATGACACTCAAATGATATATGATATCCACGCACTTAGGCGAAATATGAATTCTCGACAACAAAGCACCAACACCTACATGTGTCATGACCTCATCCAATCTCGCCACTTGATGACTCTCAGGGAATCTCAATGATGTTTCGAGTAATAAGGACTAATGTAACGCCCAGAAATCCTGATTACGTGAGAGCGGATTCATGACTAGGGGGAATATTATTTTTGAAAAAATTATATGTAATTTTTGTTAGAGTAGGTGCCCAACTAGCCAACTTGTGGCGTGTGGGTTCTTGTTGACTCTTTGTAAAACGATCTTTATTTATGAAATTCGTATTCTTTTATGGCATTATTTATCTTCATTATTTTATAATGTTATCAATTGCGTTGGATAAAGACCTAGAATGCACCATACTGTATGTTAGATGTGATAGTGTATATGATGGCTATCATGAAACACATTTAATGGTCACACTGTATTCTAAACTCGTTCCTAGTCGATTGGGCCGTCAAAATGAGGATAAGGCCGCCCGAGCTTGAGGCTAGCATCTGCGATGCGAAGTACCACGTTTCATTGGTAGAGAACATTGTGATGTTGTGAGCATGCAGATGGATAGTGACATGGTGATCTATTGAACTACCCTCGTTCGAACTTTCCAAGTGGTTACCATTTATCGAGTGGATTAAGTCCGAGTTCTTGGTTGTACAGATTAGCCCTTACTACTCGAAACGTCATTGAGACTCTATATGATTGGCGCCTCACTTCGACCCGTTTACCGACTCAGTTGGAGTCATCAAGTGTCGGGATTGGGTGAGGTCCCGATGCATGTAGGAGTCGATGCTTCGTTGTCGAGGATTCACTGCTCGCCTTTGTGCGTGGATATCCTATGCTATCTGAGGAGATAATAGTGTGATAAATCTCTGGCCAGAGTACTTGATGTGTTTTAGGTAAATGGGTTTACCTAGTAACACACGCGATGTCACTATTTGATCTCCAAGATGTATGCATGGTTATTGGATCTCTAGCGACTCTCGATTTACCAATGGTCGTTGATCTGATTGGGATATTTGTGCTGAAAGGATCGTACTGTACGCTAACCATGACCAACTGGTTCTTGTAGGCACTATCATTGATACCTAGGGGATCATGGGGCGATGTTGCTAGACGCTTTACCATGATCCGATGGGTTAGTCCGAAATTGTGATTTCGGAGTCACAATTGTTGTGAGTCCACGGCTAGCTATATCCCTGAACCATTGAGGGTCACACAAGTACTGGTTTCTCGATTTCCGTATGGAAATTAAGCTCAATTTGTTGAGTATAGGAGGAGGAAGGATGGAAGTGCGACTTCCTAAAATTAAACAGGGTCAAAAATGCAATTTCCCTAAAGTTTGAGCTAGTTTGACTACCCTTGAAACTTACAGGGGCCAAACTGCTATTTTGGATTAGGTGGCCCGGAATATTGTTTTCGCATCATAACGCTCAGTTTTGTAAACTGTATAGATCGGTCCGATCTGATCGTCGATCGGGATTATGATGAAGCCACTGCAATGGACTTGAAACGAATGTTCATATGGGCCTGGGCCCGACCCAAGCCCATTAAGCCGGTTCAAGCCCATGAAGAAATCTATATATAGGGCCCTAGGGTTAGCATTGAGTGACACACCAAAGCCCTAGATTTCTTCCTCCCTTCTCCCCACTCTCCTTGCGCCGCCGCCTCCTTTGTCGTCGCCGCCCGTCGCCGCCCCTCGCCGCCGTCAGACTTGTTCCGACCGTCTCGACGAGGAGATTCCGTCCGTGAAATCTTCGTCGTGTTTTCTAGTGCGGACCGATGAAGGAATCGAAAATCCAGTCGTGGACCGGATTAGGAGACGACAACCGCCTACCGTTGAAGTGCCGATTTCCTCGTGAAATTGGTCGGAGCCAGGTGCCTAGACGCCAGCAAAGTACCAAATCTAAACATCCTATGCATGTTTATGTACTGTTTTAATAGTGTATTGACCGTTCCCGGGTCCAATTTTTAAAATCTTCCGCTGCGCCCCGGGAGCAGGATCCGGATCCGCCGCTGCGCCAACAGTGGTATCAGAGCTTTGGCTCGGATCTGTCAATACACCTTTTGTACCTGAATTGCATCAGATCTCAGATTTTCAAAAAAAAAAAAAAAAAATTTTTTACCGGCGCGTCTCCACCGCACCACCTCCGCGCCACCGCCGCGCACGCCGCCGCAAGCCACCGCGCACCCGTCGCCTACGGCGTGCGTAACTGCCGCGCGCGATTCTTGGTGGGATATGCGGGATCGTGCGTGCGGGTTGCGGCAGGCGTTGCGCGCCCGTCGCGCACGCCATGCCCGCACGTTGCGGCAGGGGTTGCGCGCCTGTCGCGCACACCCCTGCGCGCACTGGCCGGCGGGCGCTGCGCCCGTCGGCCGGCTCCCGTGCACTCACGTCGCGCACCGTAGTGCGTGCCACCGCTGCCCCACCCATGCGAACTGGTCGCGCAGGTGGCCGCCCCCGTGCGCACACGTTGCGTACGGTGGCTGCACGCGTGCGTGCGGCTGTGCATCACCCGTGCGGAGGTTCTGGGGCGGAGATGCGACGGCTGTTTTTGAATTTTAGGGTTTTTCCGGGCCTGTCCCGGGCGGCCCGAGGGGTTTTTGGGCCAGTACTTGATATTGGGATTTTTGGTCGGACCAAAATTAATTTTTGAAATTTTTGAGATTTTGGACCTAAAATTGTTTTGAGCCCAAAATGATGCAATTAAAATAACAAAATAAGATTTTATTTATAAAATATGATTTTATATTTAAAATGCGATTTTTTGGATAATATCAAATTTGATTTGATTATTTTATTTATATCAATTAATTGAATTGATAATGTTTGGGATGATCGAGAGCCGTGCCCAATGTGTTAGGTGTATGCTAGGTTTTACAATTCTTTGTTGTAATATTGTTGAAATCATTTCAAAGTGGGCCTGATTTATGGCCCGTTCCCACCCCTTTAAATTATATGACTATTTGTCATGGTTATTTAAATATAAATATTAGACTTAGTGGGAGGATAATTTTGAAGATGGTGGAGATGATGATCAAAGATATTTGAAGACCGAAGACTTGTAAAACTGGAAGCTTATGTAATAGGATTGCATTTGCATACTGCATGTCACCTAGGATTGGACCTAGATCCGTGCTTGGCAACCACGGATCGCATAGCTCACGCTCATCGATCATCCCAATTATATATATGTGATATATGTCTGTTGAATCCGTAATTTTGAATTTGATTTAAAATTATTGAGACCAAATTTCAAAATTAAAAATCCCTCATTTTAAATTTGATTTAAAATTTATATCAAGATTAAAAGTTTATTCGATAAGCGAAGAGAATTTAAATATTGTTTAAAATTTCCTACCTTTCATCAACAATGGGTGTACGTCGATGCTACCCGTATACATGGCCCGGCTCATATTATTGAGGGGGTTATGTATGCCAGAAAGCTGTACACGTCATTGACACTTGCTGTGAGTTGGTTGGAACTCCCTTTAACGTTGGCTCATATTATTGGGGATATTAAGGAGACCGTCCATCACAACTCAACATTGATGGGTCATCTTGACACGTGATAGTAATCGGCATCATATTATTGGGCCCTTAGACGTGAGGTAAATACATGGAGGTTGCACCTGTTGCAATTGGGCTCTACCTTTTGAGGGTCATGGTTGACTGATATTATTCGGGACCATGATTTCTTGATTGGAATCTGTGTACCCACTAAGGAAACTTGATTTCTCGATTTCATTAGAGGGTGGTGAAATCGTTAAAATAGTGGAGGGTAATTCATAAAACTAAATGACCATGTTTTATGTCTTAGCGTATTTTCATGAATAGTTAGTAATGCATGTCTTTTTTCCTTTCAGTATAAACAGCTATTACAATGTCTTCAATCAAAAATCCACTTGATTCTATACTGGATAGCAACAAGTTCACTGGTTTGAACTACCAAGATTGGCTTCGAAACCTCAAGATTGTCTTGGCTTCGGAGAAACTTCTCTACACGCTAGAGAAGAGCCCTCCGAAGGAAGCCCCTGCCGATGCCAGTCCTGAGGAGCTGGCAAAGCTGGACAAATGGTGGGACGACGAGCTTAAGGCACGGTGCTATATGATAGCATCGATGTCCAACGAAATACAGCGGCGTTTTGAGAAGACGGTGTATGCTTCTGACATACACCTTCATCTCAAGGAGCTGTATGGGGAGAACTCTCGGACTGAGAGGTTCACTACTGTCAAGGAGCTCATGACGAGCCGCATGCGCGAGGGGACTTCGGTCCGCGAGCATGGGGTTCATATGATTGGACTCATTGAGAAGCTAGTGGGCCTTGATATCACGCTTCCACATGAGCTGTTTGTGGATCTGCTTCTCCTCTCCCTACCTGCTGCGTTCGACCCCTTTGTGGTCAATTTTAACATGAACAAGCTGGAAGCCACCCTTGAAGAGGTGGTGAACATGCTTGTCGTGTTCGAATGGACCATAAAGAAGGACAAGTCCGTCCTCCTTATGGGCTCTTCTTCCTCTGCGAAGAAGGGGCCCAAACGCAAGGGTAAGAAGCGTTCTGCCCCTGCGAAGGAGGGAAAGCCCACCAAGAAGCCCAAGGCAGGGACTTCAAAGCCGAACAAATCTGAGGATGTTTGCCACCACTGTCACAAGCCTGGACACTGGAGGAGGAACTGTAAGGATTACCTCGAGCAGTTGCGAACTGCAAGAGGTATGTTCTACATCGAAATAAATATGTCTCTTAATTTTACTTCTTGGGTACTTGATACCGGATGTGGATCTCATATCTGCAATGATTTGCAGGTAATGACAAGAAGCCGACGTCTTAGAGAGGGTGAGACCCACTTGAGGCTTGGCAACGGAGCAAGGGTTGCTGCTGTAGCTATAGGAGATGTTTATTTATTTCTGTCTTCAAATTTTAAGTTGTTATTGAGAAACGTTTTATTTGTTCCCGAATTAATAAAGAACATCATTTCGGTTTCTATGCTTGATAGTGATGGATATTCTTGTCATTTTGCTAATTCGATTTGAAATATATACAAGAATGAATGTTTGATTGGAATTGGGGAATGTGAAACCGATCTATACACCTTAAAATTGAAAGAAGTTCCAACTCGCAATGTGGAAACACATACAACAACAATAAAAAGGAAAAATGATAGTTTGAACCCGACACAACTTTGGCACGCTAGGCTAGGTCATGTTTCCTTGAATAGGATGAACAAGTTGATTAGGAGTGACATGTTTGATATGTCTGATATTAACTCCCTACCAACTTGTGAGTCTTGTCTCAAGGGAAAAATGACTAAATTGCCCTTCACGGGCAAATCTAAACGTGCTGAAGGCCTACTGGATTTGATCCACGCTGATGTGTGTGGCCCACTTAGCATTGGTACTAAATCCGGGCACACCTACTTCATAACCTTTACCGATGATCAATCTAGGTATGGGTACTTGTACTTAATGAAGCACAAGTCTGAATCCTTTGAAAAGTTCAAAGAGTTCAAGGCTGAAGCAGAAAATCAGTTGGGGAAAAGTATTAAAACACTTCGATCCGATCGAGGTGAGAATACTTAAGTGCCGAATTTCAAGACTATCTTAAAGAGAATGAGATTCTCTCACAGTGGACCCCTCTGGCCACACCACAGCTCAATGGTGTAGCGGAGCGTCGTAATCGAACCTTGATGGACATGGTTCGATCTATGATGAGTTTCACCGAACTTCCTGCCTCGTTTTGGGTCTATGCGCTCGAAACGGCGGTTATGTTGTTAAACAATGTCCACACCAAGGCAGTGGATAAAACTCCGTATATGGATGGGCAAGCCGCCCAAATACTGATACTTGAGGATTTGGGGATGTCCTGCTTACGTGAAGCAGACAGTGGGAGATAAGCTGGATAGTAGATCCATCTTATGCTACTTCATTGTGTATCCATTCTATTGGATAGTACTTCTACTATCCAAATGAAACAAAAGTGTTTGTTTCCAGAAATGCCACCTTTCTAGAAAGGGAGTTTCTACTTGATAGAAAAGGCAAGATAGTAGAACTTGAAGAGGTTCGAGAACCAACTGAAGTACCAAGTGAATCTCCCGCACCTCAAGAGCCAATACTTGATATGGACACACCTAGGAGATCTGAAAGGGTTCCTAAGGCTCCTGTTAGATATGGTTTCCTCCTTGAAGATGATCAAAGTGATCAAACTGTTGGATGTGATCCAAGAACCTTCAAGGAGG
>KQ988422.1:251642-266123 GCA_001598015.1 Dorcoceras hygrometricum | reverse complement strand
GAAAGGTTACACTCAAAGACAAGGTGTTGACTATGACGAAACCTTCTCACCAGTCGCAATGTTCAGGTCAATTAGAATCCTACTAGCCATAGCCGCATGGTACGACTATGAGATATGGCAAATGGATGTGAAAACTGCATTCCTTAATGGAAACATTAAGGAAGAGATCTATATGACGCAGCCTGAGGGTTTCACATCTGTAGGAAGTGAGCATAAAGTATGCAAACTTCATAGATCGATCTACGTTCTCAAACAAGCATCGAGAAGTTGGAACCTGAGATTTGATGAAACAATTAAAGAATTTGATTTCATCAAGAATCCCGATGAGCCATATGTGTATAAGAAGGTAGTTAAAAATGCTGTGACATTTCTTGTACTTTATGTTGATGACATCCTACTCATTGGGAATGATGTAGGAATGTTGCAGTCAACTAAAGTATGGTTGTCTAGTAGATTCTCGATGAAGGACATGGGTGAAGCATCCTATATTCTATGAATATAGATCTATAGAGATAGATCGAAAAGGATGCTCGGACTCACCCAAGTTACCTACATCGATACCATACTTAAGCGGTTCTCTATGGAAGAGTCCAAGAGAGGACACCTACCTATGTGCCACGGGGTCACTCTATCCAAGTCTATGTGTCCAAAGACTGATGAGGAGATAGAGAGTATGACACGTGTGCCATATGCCTCGGCAATAGGTAGTATTATGTATGGCATGATCTCAACTAGACCGGATGTCGCATATGCTCTGAGTGTCACGAGCCGTTACCAAGCCAACCCCGGCCAAATGCATTGGAAGGCCGTGAAAGATATTCTTAAGTACTTACGAAGGACTAAGAATATGTTCATGGTCTATGGGGGTGGTGAACTGAAATTGGAAGGCTACACTGACTCTAGCTTCCAATGTGATGTGGATGATTCGAAGTCAACCTCTGGATTTGTAGTCATGCGCAATGGTGGTGCTGTCTCTTGGAAGAGTTCTAAGCAAGACATAATCGCGGATTCAACCACTGAGGCTGAGTACATCGCAGCATCAGCTGCCGCTAAAGAGGTGGTTTGGATGAGGAATTTCATCCAAGAGTTGGGCGTAATCCCTGAAGGAGTTGATCCAGTCCCGGTGTACTGTGACAGCACGGGTGCCGTTGCGCAAGCAAAGGAGCCTAGGTCTCACCAAAGATCCAAAAATATACTAAGAAAATACCACATAATCCGGGATACTATGGCTAGAGGTGACATAGCAGTCGAGAGAGTCGCCTCTGCAGACAACATTGCTGATCCACTTACGAAGCCTCGCCAGGACCGTTGTTTGAAAAACATCGCGAAACAATGGGACTGCGTCTGATGAGTAGTTGGATTTAGGGCAAGTGGGAAATTGTTAGAGTAGGTGCCCAACTAGCCAACTTGTGGCGTGTGGGTTCTTGTTGACTCTTTGTAAAAGGATATTTATTTATGAAATTCGTATTCTTTTATGGCATTCTTTATCTTCATTATTTTATAATGTTAACAATTGCGTTGGATAAAGACCTAGAATGTACCATAGTGTATGTTTGATGTGATAGTGGATATGATGGCTATCATTAAACACATTAAATGATCACTGTGTATTCTAAACTCGTTCCTAGTCGATTGGACCGTCAAAATGAGGATAAGGCCGCCCGAGCTTGAAACTAGCATCTGCGATGCGAAGTACCACGTTTTATTGGTAGAGAACATTGTGATGTTCTGAGCATGCAGATGGATAGTGACCTGGTGATCTATCGAACTACCCTCGTTCGGACTTTCCAAGTGGTTACCATTTATCGAGTGGATTAAGTCCGAGGTCTTGGTTGTACAGATTAGCCCTTACTACTCGAAACATCATTGAGACTCTACATGATAGGCGCCTCACTTTGACCCGTTTACCGACTCAGTTGGGGTCATCAGGTGTCAGGATTGGGTGAGGTCCCGATGCATGTAGGAGTCGATGTTTCGTTGTCGAGGATTCACCGCTCGCCTTTGTGCGTGGATATCCTATGCTATCTGAGGAGATAATAGTGTGATAAATCTCTGGCCAGAGTACTTGATGTGTTTTAGGTAAATGGGTTTACCTAGTAACACACGCGATGTCACTATTTGATTTCCAAGATATATGCATGGTTATTGGATCTCTAGCGACTCTCGATTTACCAATGGTCGTTGATCTGATCGGGATATTTGTGTTGAAAGGATCGTACTGTACGCTAACCATGACCAACTGGTTCTTGCAGGCACTATCAGTGATACCTAGGGGATCATGGGGCGATGTTGCTAGACGCTTTACCATGATCCGATGGGTTAGTCTGAAATTGTGATTTCGAAGTCACAATTGTTGTGAGGCCACGGTAAGCTGTATCCCAGAACCATTGAGGGTCACACAAGTACTGGTTTCTCGATTTCCGTATGGAAATTAAGCTCAATTTGTTGAGTATAGGAGGAGGAAGGATGGAAGTGCGACTCCTAAAATTAAACAGGGTCAAAAATGTAATTTCCCTAAAGTTTGAGCTAGTTTGACTATCCTTGAAACTTACAGGGGCCAAACTGCTATTTTGGATTAGGTGGCCCGGAAAATTGTTTTCGCATCATAATGCTCAGTTTTGTAAACTGTATAGATCGGTCTGATCTGATCGTCGATCATGATTATGATGAAGCCACTGCAATGGACTTGAAACGAATGTTCATATGGGCCTGGGCCCGACCCAAGCCCATTAAGCCGGTTCAAGCCCATGAAGAAATCTATATATAGGGCCCTAGGGTTAGCATTGAGTGACACACCAAAGCCCTAGATTTCTTCATCCCTTCTCCCCACTCTCCTTGCGCCGCCGCTTCCCTTGCCGTCGCCGCCCGCCGTCGACACGCCGCCGCCGCCCGTCGCCGCCGTCGGACTTGTTCCGACCGTTTCGACGAGGAGATTCCGTCCGTGAAATCTTCGTCGTGTTTTCTAGTGCAGACCGATGAAGGAATCGAAAATGCAGTCGTGGACCGGATTGGGAGACGAAAACCGCCTACCGTTGAAGTGCCGATTTCCTCGTGAAATTGGTCGGAGCCAAGAGCCTAGACGCCAGCAAGGTACCAAATCTAAACATCCTATGCATGTTTATGTACTGTTTTAATAGTGTATTGACCGTTCCCGGGTCCAATTTTTAAAATCTTCCGCTGCGCCCTGGGAGCAGGATCCGGATCCGCCGCTGCGCCAACAATTTTATGTGATTAAGTGATAATTTAATGTTTTAAGATGTTCATGACATTTTATTAGCCTGATCGAGTTCCGGACGCGTGGACGAGACTGGGGACGACCGAGGTGTAAATTTATTGAAATTTTTAAACCCTCAGATTTTTAAGTGCTAAAATTTATTATTTTAAGCAGCATTTACGAAAAGTAAGATTTTTATGTATATTTGTCGAGGAGAACCCGTTTTTTCGCCTATACGGGCTATTTTAACGAATTTGCTACATTTTAAAAATTTGAGAATTTTATATTACGAAAATTAGAAGTTTAAAGTTTAATTTTGAGTTTTAATCAGCATTTCAATTAGTGGGGTTACTGAGAGAAAAACTCTTTTATTTTCCCTAATTAAAATCTTTGGAGGGGTCTTTTGCAACACCATTCATTCTTTGAACTCAAAATTTTCGAAACCCTCATTGTTCCTCTCAAACTCACGCCGTCATCCCCTCTTACTCGAGCTCCATCGATTTTCTTGGTGTGATTTCAAGGTTCGTCCCAATCTCGTGTCCTCCGCTCCGATAACGTATATTCTTCGAAATTCTTCAAAAAGACACGCTCGATTCTCCCCTTTTCTCGCCATTTAAATAAATATACACTGTTTTCATGTGATGTTGCATGATTTGTATGCATAATGACTCGGTTTACTGTTGTTGTTTGCGATCCATGCATTGATCATGATTTTTACCACGAATATGATTAATTCTTTGATGTGCTTTGATCATGGGCGGTTCATAGGGCTGTGGTTCGATTCCGGGTGGTCCGATGGTGGTCCAAGGTTAGGTGGATGTGGCTCGACTGCCTGGTCGAGCCAAAGCCGAGACGTGATGGCTGCATCTAGCGAGCAGCGCTTGATTGCTGTCTTCGTGTGCTTCGTTCGAGCCATGCAGACCATCGTTCGAGCCGTGGCTCAGCCCAGAGTGCCGACAGGACCTAAGGGTTGTCCTGTCGGCGGGGTTCCGACCAAGGGTGGCTGAAACAGTGCAGTCTAAAGGCTAGATTTCGGGCAGGTGCTAGGCGGCGGCTAGGGTTGCATGGTTTGTTTCGGCCGATTCAGCTGGACCGGTTGGGGCGGTCCAGCCGAACCGGGCCGATCAATCGGGGGTCAGGTCAAATTATCTTAAGTCGGGTCCGGGTTATTTTATTTCTGGACCAGGTAAAATTTTAAAGTCCGATTTTAAGTGTAAAGGGCCGAATATTTTAAGTCAAACTTTTAAAAGTCTAGTTTTTTTTTTCTAAATTTATGGGCCTAATATTTGTATCAAATTTTAAAGTTTGATTTTTAGTTAATGGGACTGATATTTTTGTCAAACTTTAATGTCTTATTTTAAGTTGAAGGACCGAGTACTTTCACCAATTTTGAAATTTAATTTTGAGTTTAATGGGTCAAATTCGAGTTTTGGGTTAAGTTACAGTTTAAGACCATGTCTAGGTTTTTGAGCTTAGAATTAGTGGACCAATCACTTGAACCAGTCCTTGACCCGGGGTGGAGGAGAAAATGTAGAAGCCTGTAAATATATATTTAATTCTATGCATATGGATATGTTAATGCTTAAAGAAAAATTAAATATATATTGACGGACTAAAACTTTTAAGCTGCATATTTTATGACGTACACGCATCATGAAAATTTTACGAAATGTTAAGGCATGGAAGAAAAGAAAATATTTTGAGGGATTGAAGTGGTTTGTGGCAAGTAATGATGAGTGAAGCCGGGATATCGGGCCCGATGAACCTCTGTTAATGTTATAATGAGCTTATGGATCCATGTATTCACGAAATGGTGAAGTGGCAGCATAGAGATGTTGGGGATCCCGAGAAAGGTCGGGTGAACCGTATCGTCACGTGCGTTGGTTTTTATGATTGATCAATCGTTAATGTATAATGACCCACACATCATGGATACGACTCGTACGACTTTTATGTTATGTCCATGCCTCATTATGTTATGATATATGGCTATGCACTATACGACTAGCTTATGAGCCATGATTTACTATTTTTCATGCATGCACGTTTTTTTAAGTTATTTTACGATATTTATGTGTTTGCATGCGATTTTATAATATGCATCTCGTTATTATCAGATAGAGCATGCTGGGCCCTTATGCTCACTAGAGTTAAATGGTGCAGGTGATCCTGCCGTTGATTTTATTCCGATTGGAGGTGAGGACCTCTGATCGTCCGCTGCAGCTGCTACCCCATGACCACTCCAGATGCTTTTATTTTATTAGACATTTTCAGATACAACATTTTTTTCTTTTTACTTTGATTTTAAACCCGAATGAATGATTTAATTTTTGAGATATTTATTCATTTATGCCTTTACATTTACGTTGAGGAAAGATTTTTAATGGTCGAAATATTCTTTAAAGAATGTTTATTCCGCATTTTACTTCAAAAAAAAATTTCTAGAGTTTGATTCGTTTAAACTAATCATGTACAACCAAAACCTCGAACTTAATCCACTCGACAAATGATAACCACTTGAAAAGTCCGAACGAGGGTAGTACGATATATCACCAGGTGACTATCCATCTGTATGCTCAGAACTTCTCCATGTTCCTTATCAATGAAACGTGTCACAAATTTTAGTCTCAAACTCGGGCGGCCCTTATTCTAGTTGCGGACTGTCCAATTGACTAGGAACTCATTTAATATAGAGTGACTATCAGATGTGTTTCATGATAATTATCAAATCCATTATCACATCCAACATACACTATAATATATTCAAGGTCTTTATCCAACAAGTTTGCAATTATAATAAAGATAAAGAATGACATGATGATATATGTAAATTATATATATGAATAAAGATTATTTTATGATTAGAGTCTACAAACCTCACTACCAACAGTTGGCTAGCCGGACACCTACTTTAGTAGGGCTCGACCCGACGAGACCCTAAATTTGTCTAAACTTCATTAATTCCTTTAGACCATAGGGGGATATGATTTTACCTCCAAAATTTGGCTGATCATCTCAAACACTCGGTATTGTTTCATAATCCTAACTCAACTATATCAAATATCTGAACCGCCTTATCCACAACCATATTTAGTGCTCGGGCATACCTAGTATTCGGCTTTAGAGTTTGGTTAATATCATTGATCTATCTCATAAAATAGATTAGCTCGGACCCACCTTTGTGCTAGACTATAAATGAGCTTGACTCGCCCTAACTAATGTTTGGGAATGATCTATTTTCCTCGAACATATTACTCAACCTTATCTAATGTGGGGATAAAATCATAGAATCATGATAAACATGAAACACGTGTATGAGTTGCATGAAATTATGGAAGAATCCAACAAGTTTTGGGATATGCTCGAATATCAGACGTCATTAGATATGGATCACACCAAATCTGCGGCAAATCAGTATTCTAAAAAACTTGTGTTTTAGAGTTCCAGCGCAAGAAGTTAACTAGGCCCTTTGTACCCTATAAATACCCTATATATGTTTCATATTAGATTGATTTGCAAAAGATTTCACACTTGATGTAACCAAATAGTTCAGCCGACGAGCTACCACCACGTCGAGGACCTCGGGAACGTCGAACTTCGGGAACTGGAGAGTACGTGCGTATTCCTATAACCAACGAACACTCGTCAAAGGGCTCCGGAGATGTTTCCGGCGAAGCCCCTCCGATGCTTAAGTCAGCCGTGCAAGCGAGAGAAAATGAGAGCGAATATGACAGTGTGCGAGAGTGTGCAAGAATGAGTGAATATCTACAAAGGAGCAAACCTGGCGGTATTTATAGAGGGGCTAGGCAGGTGAATCGATTCGCTTGCACATTCTGTCGAGACATGGGTGAGGTCGTGTGCACGTCTTCCGCATAATCCGGCCCACGTTCTCCGCCTTTTGCTGAAGTGCTTTAACGCGTGGGGTTGGGGTCCTCGGGAGATGCCTTGAACTTAGGTTGCCTCATCAGGTTACGAGCTTTTCTCCATAACGAAGGAGCTCGGGCGATTCCTGAGTGCGTGGCAAGCCTCGGTCAAAATCCCGAGATCCGATCTCCATGCACGCCTATTGATTTCTTTCGCCCTTGATGATGTAGGTAGGATCGATGCTTGGTCCTTGGGTCCCGAGCTACTAATGGGGGACATTAGGAGTATCCCCCGCCGCTAGTCCTAGACGAAGAATTGAAGTATAGGAGGAAGTATACCTGTCGTCGGGACCCGAGGTGAAATCCACAATATTAAAGAAAAACACGATCCTCACGATGCTATTCCACGACCGTTGATAAGGGGACACGTGTACGATGAGATTGAGGTCGGGTTGTGTTTTTATGAAAACCACGATCCGTGTGAGAGCGTCTCTCAGCCATTGATAAGATCTCCGCGAACGGTGGAGATTAGAGTAGCCTGGCACCCGAGTAGGGTAGGCCTGACGTCCGACGCGACCGTTGAGCTTCCTGAGATGATCTTAGCCGTTGAGAGAGGTGAGATCGGACGGTCAAGATCATCTCCCGATTTTTATAAATATGCGATCTTACCAATTCATTTCTCACTTTCCACTTTCCCAGCATTGTTACTCTGCACAAATTTCCTCTCGCTCCCAAGTTGCCTCGTCGTTTTCTCGACCTCTAACTCTCTTTGTAAGTTCTAGATATCCTTACACGATGTCTTCCCCCTCTAATACTCCCGTGAGTAGTACTGCCGCCTCGATAGATAGCAAATCTCCTATCAGCCAGGCGGGGGAACCCTGGCTTCCTGAGCCAGAGGAACTCCCGAACACCCCCTGGTACGAGGAGAAAGCCTCTTTTTCTCGACCTCTAACTCTCTTTGTAAGTTCTAGATATCCTTACACGATGTCTTACCCCCCTCTAATACTCCCGTGAGTAGTACTGCCGCCTCGATAGATAGCAAATCTCCTATCAGCCAGGCGGGGGAACCCTGGCTTCCTGAGCCAGAGGAACTCCCGAACACCCCCTGGTACGAGGAGAAAGCCTCTACCTTAAGAATATCTGATATACCCACTATCAAGAAAAAGGGGGGACAATGGGTAGATTTGAGGTAGTTATCCCCCACCCCTACGAGAGGGCTCATCGCCCCCTCCGGGGTTTCACACCTTCTATATGAACCAGATAGAGATGGGCCTCAGGTTCCCGATCCCGAGGTTCATCGCCGCCTTCTGCCGTCATATCCAACTAAGCCCGAGTCAGTTAGCCCCGAACTCATATAGCTTCTTGCTGGCTCTGGCCGTCCTCCTTAGCTACCATGAGATCCCTTTAATCCCCTACGTCCTTATGCAACTAGTCCAAATCAAGAGGCTAGGACCGGGGAAATTCTACCTCTCTCACAAGGGGGATCACACCTTCATTAAAGGGAACCCGAGCTCCCACAAGGGGTGGATGAGCAGGTTATTCTACATCAAGTGTGATGTTATGAGGGACCCGTGGAGGTGTGAAATGCATTGGAGGGATAGCGCAGTCACCCTTGTCCCCCGAACACCTGACCGATCTCCGAGCCTGATCCCCTTCCTCGAGGCTATGCACGGTAAGAGCTACAATGCTCCCGAGCTCATAGGAGGATCTGCTGTGCTTCTACAAGTTTAGGAGGAAGGGGGTCGAGCTTGTTGGGGACCTCGGTATAGTTGTATCCTGCCTTAGTCGTGTTTTTATTTTTCCTTTGCGCTTCGCTCGAACTAATCTTTGCCTTATTCTTTTTTTTGTAGACGAACGGATGGTAAGGCAGAACTGTTAAAGGAAATGCAGGAGGCGGTTGCTGCGCCCTCCAAGAAGACGATCAAGAAGAGGAAGGCCCCTTCCATGGTTGAGAAGGAGGCTCGTGGGGAGAAGCGGAAGAAAGCGGGCGCTTCTATGTCGGGGGCCCGGACCGAGGAGACCTCCAAGCAAAAACAGGCACCGACGCCCCCGACGCCTTCATCCGAGGGGCCTCTCGACGTGCCTCCTGTCACCGATATCGCTGGATCCTCGTCCTCGGGAAAGGGGCCCGAGCGCCCCCCTTTTGACCCCTCAAAGGATTCGCTGGTGGAGTCCCCGTCTGTGATCGCGGCCACTGGATACATTTGCAACATGGCCCCAGATCGAGATCGCAGAGCATTGAGAAAGGCTCGCAACGTGGATGTGGTGGGTCACTTTTCGACCAATTTGGCCGCGGTATGCTCTTCATCTCCCGAGCTCTGATCCTCCCCCTCGTTCTAAGGCTGTTAATATTAACACCTTATTCTTGCGCAGGCTGTGGCTTGGGGGGGCGAACTGGTGAAGCGCCTCACCCAGACTTACCAAAAAATGAACGCCTCCCGCGAGCAATTTGACCGGGCCATGGGTCAGCACACCGAGATGCTTGCGTGGCTCGAGGAGTTGGAGGCCCATAGAGCTCGGGAGGAAGGGGAGGCGAAGGCCCAGAGGGAAGCATTAGAGGCCCAGCTGGTGGCTAAGAGGGAGGCGCATGAGGCTGAAAAAGCAGCTCGGGAGCTACTAGAGGCTGAGCTCGAGGAAGTTAAGGCTCGGGCAAGACAAGAGGCCGAGCGATTGAAGATCGAGTCCAGGTAGGAGTTCTTGAAGTCCCCTGAGTTCGACACCCTCTTAGGGAAGAAGGCCGGGGGTTACTTCAAGAACGGTTTTCGCGGTTGCTTGGCCCAATGGCATGCCAATGGTTACTCCGAGGAGGAGCACCCAGCTTCCTTCCTTGATGTGCAGCAGGCCATAACCGAGATGGCTGATGAAGAGGAGGAGGTGGAGGAAGAAGAGGAAGAGGAAGAGGAAGGAGATGGTACTGATGCCACACCCCCGAGCTCCCCCCATCTTAGTTTTTCTCTCTGTTGTACTTCGCGCTTTCTTTTAAATGAAATGCTATTTTTCCCGAACTCTTTTTCCTCGTGTTTCATTGTTGGGCATGAGGCGGTTTATCCCGACGATACCTTAAGATACAAGGCTCCCAAACGAGGGGCCGTAATTGAAATCAACTGTGTGTTGAATAATCGTGTGCAACTAACCGAGGCAACATGAGCTTAGAGTCAAATAACGTAATCCGAGCTAAGAACCGAACAACGTAATTTGAATTAATAACCGAGCAGCCTGATTCGAGCTAACAATTGGTTAAGGCACATTGAGCTCACAATGACATAGAGTAAATCGAGTTTTCGTGCGCATGACCCGAACTCTTGTTTGTGAACAAAAATTGCCAAGTGTTGGTTTTTATGCCATGATTATTACGAAACTGGGCTTTGTTGCTCGGGTGGGGTTGCCACCCGAGGATGTGCCAGTGCGTAACTGGGCTTAAGTGTCGAGCGGGTCGGGCTTATGTGTTTGCGTAGAAGAGCTACACGGATGACCAGTGCAGAACTGGGCTTTGTTGTTCAGGTGGGGTTGCCACCCGAGGAGGTGCCAGTGCGGAACTGGGCTTAAGTGTCGAGCGGTCGGGCGTTATGTGTTTGCGTAGAAGAGCTACACGGATGACCAGTGCAGAACTGGGCTTTGTTGTTCAGGTGGGGTTGCCACCCGAGGAGGTGCCAGTGCGGAACTGGGCTTAAGTGCTGAGCGGGTCTTGCTTATGCGTTTGCGTAGAAGAGCTACGCAAATTTGCCAGTGCGAAACTGAGCTTTGTTGCTCAGGTGAGGTAGCCACCCGAGGAGGTGCCAGTGCGGAACTGGGCTTAAGTACCGAGTGGGTCGGGCTTATGTGCTCAGCTCAGGTCGTCACCCGAGGAGCTTGATAATCGATACCATGAGTTGAAAGAAAACATCTTTTATTCCATAGAATAGTTGTTACAAATAGTGGCCGAGCAAAAGATAGTTACAGATAGCAAAGAGAAAGCCTAAGCATAATACTTTCGAAAATAAATAACATTCCACGGCCGACGTCCCCGCTTCCCATGTGCATCCTCCAGATAATAAGCGGCGACTCCTGCTATCCCGACCACCTTGTATGGCCCTTCATACTTCGGATCTAGTTTCCCCCTGTCACCCTGGTACTGTATCTTCCTCCAGACGAGGTCCCCCAGCTCATATTTCCGAGGTCGAACTCTCTTGTTATAGGCCTGTTTCATTCTCCTCTGATAAGCTGCTAGGCGCACTGCTGCTCAAGCTCTCCTTTCCTCTAGAAGGTCCAGCTCGAGGCCCCTTATTTTGTCGTTATCCTTGGCGTACTCCGTGAATCGAAGACTGTCTTGCCCAATTTCGGCGGGTAGCAACGCCTCCGTGCCATATACCATGGAGAAAGGTGTCTCACCCGTAGTAGCTCGGGTGGTTGTTCGATAAGCCCAGAGAACACTAGGTAATTCATCCGCCCATCTTCCCCGAGCCGTTTCCAGTCGTGACTTGAGAGCTTGCACGATAGTTCGGTTGGTGACCTCTACCTGGCCGTTGCTTTGAGGGTAGGCCACCGAGGTGAAAACTTGCTCAATTTTCAATTCCTGGCACCACGCCCGAACTTTAGCTCCACAGAATTGTCTGAAATTATCCGAAATAAGTCGCCGAGGTATACCGAAACGGCAGACGATGTTCTTCCACAGAAAAGTCAACACCTCGGTCTCGGATATTTTCGCCAAGGGCTCGGCTTCGACCCATTTGGAGAAGTAGTCCACAGCAACCAATAAGAATTTCCTCTGTCCTCCAGCTGGTGGGAAAGGTCCCACAATATCCATGCCCCATTGATCAAACGGGCATGAAGAGATAATAGTTTTCAATGGCTCGGCAGGCTGCCTCTGTAGATTGGCATGCTTCTGACAGCCCTGGCAAGATCGGACGAGCGTAGTAGCGTCCTGTTGCATAGAGGGCCAAAAGAATCCCGCAAGTAGAGCTTTCCGAGCTAGAGATATTGCACCGAGATGATTACCGCAACACCCCTCATGAATCTCCCTTAATACATACTTGGCCTCGTCGGGACCCAAACATTTCAGCAGCGGTCGCGAGAAGGACCGCTTATACAACTTATCATCTAGGATAACAAAACGTAGTGCTCGGCGCTTGAGCTCCCGAGCGCGCCGTGGGTCGTCGGGCACCACTCTTCGCAAGATATACTCCAATATGTCGTGTCGCCAATCTGAAGCAGATGTGTTCCCCTGATTCTGTCCGACCTGATATATTAGTGACACTAGCTCTTTCCTCTGTATTTTCTTTCCCGACGGTGGAGAGAGAGAGCTGGCCATCTTCGCAAGCTTGTCTGCTTTTTCGTTGTTCTCCCGAGGTATCTGCTCCAGAACCACCTCGGAAAAAGTCTCGGTCAGTTTATTCAACGCCTCTGCGTATTTCATCATCTTCTCATTCTTTATATCAAACTTACCATTACTCTGTTGAATTACTAATTGAGAATCGGAATACAGCAGGACCCGAGCTATCCCCAAGCTCAGAGTCCGACGAGTAAGGCCTCATACTCAGCTTCGTTGTTAGAGGCTTTGAAATCAAGAGTAATGGCCAAGATTGTCTCCTCCCCCCAGGGGGACACTATAACTACCCCGACGCCGCTTCCCTAGGAACACGAAGATCCATCGACATATACTTTCCACCTCTCCTCCTGCTCGAGAGACACTGTCTCCGCCAGAAAATCCGCTAAGGCTTGTGCTTTGATGGCTGACCGAGGCTTAAACTGAATATCGTATTCGCTGAGTTCGGTCACCCACTTGACAAGTATTCCAGAGGCATCGGGGTGAGAGACAATCTGCCCGAGCGCACCGTTGGTGAGCACTGTAATCGGATGAGATAGGAAATACGGCCTGAATCGCCGAGCTGTGATAACCAGAGCTAGAGCCAGCTTCTCCTGAGTAGTATAGTTGAGCTCGGCGCCTTTTAAGGTGTGGCTTACGAAATACACCGGCTGATGCACCTGTCCTTCTTCCCGAACTACTAATGAACTGGCCGCTTGCGGAGTGACCGCTAGATAGATAATAATGGCTCCCCGAGCTCGGGCTTATTCAGGACCGGCAATCCCCTTAGATATTCCTTCAGTTCCTGGAAGGATTTCTCACTGTGTTCAGTCCATTCAAACTGTTTAGCTCGGTGAAGTATCTTGAAGAAAGGAAGGCTTCTATCAGCCGACCTGGAGATAAATCGGGAGAGAGCAGCAATCCTCCCTGTTAACCTCTGTACCTCCTGAATATTCTGAGGTGAGCACATAGAAGCAAGAGCTTGCACCTTCTCGGGATTAGCTTCGATTCCCCGACGAGTCACCATATAGCCCAGAAAGTTTCCTGTCCGAGCTCCAAATAAGCATTTGCTCGGGTTAAGCTTGATTTGATAATTTCGTAGAGTGCGGAAAGTCTCCTCGACGTCAGGTATAAAGCACGCTTCTTCCCGAGACTTAATCAAAATATCGTCGACATAGACCTCGACGTTTCTCCCGATCTGCTCCTTAAACACCTTATCCATCAATCGCTGATATGTGGCCCCTGCATTCTTAAGCCCGAAGGGCATAACAGCATAACAGAACGTTCCATCCGCGGTGACAAAACTAACCTTCCGCTGGTCCTCCTCGGCCAGTGGGATCTGATGATAACCCTGATAGGCGTCCAAGAAACTGAGCAACTCGTGACCCGAGGTGGAATCGACGAGCTGATCGATCCTCGGGAGAGGGTAGCAATCCTTTGGGCAGGATTTGTTCAGATACCTGAAATCCACGCACATCCTCCATTTCCCTGTGGCTTTCGGCACTAGAACGACGTGAGACAACCAAGTAGGGAATTTACTTCCCGAATATGCCCAGCTTGCAACAGGTCCTCGACCTGACTTCGTATTACCGCATCTTTCTCGGTCCCGAAGTGCCTCCTCTTCTGGATAACTGGTCGAGAGCCCGAAGAGACGTTCAATCGATGCTCCATTATTTCGCGCTTAACCCCCTTCAGATCGGACGGTGACCAAGCGAAAACATCCTTGTTTTTCTCCAAGCACTGAACCAACTGCCCTCGCACCTCCTCGGGAAGAGACTTAGCAATTTTCACAATCCCAGAAGGTGGAGCGAGGACCACCTCTTCTTCTTCATCCTCCGTTGCCAACTGAAAATCCTCTCCCACAAAGTTCACACCTCTGTCTTCCCGAGCCCTAGGATGGTCCTGAGCTCGGGATTTAGCAACCTTCTGCTCCACTCTCACTTCCTCAACATAACACTTCCTCGCCATCTTCCGATCCCCGACGACTTCCCCCACTGAATCCCCTACGGGGAATTTGATCTTCTGATGAAGGGCCGAGGCCACAGCCGAGAACGCAGCCATGGCCGGTCTTCCAAGAATAACGTTGTAGGAAGAAGGCGCATCCACCACAGTAAATTCTATAA
>KQ988422.1:223441-235746 GCA_001598015.1 Dorcoceras hygrometricum | reverse complement strand
ATCCATCTGGTCCATGGCACTCTTGAAGAACACGTTGACCGAACTCCCTGAGTCCACAAAGATGCGGGCCACTTCATAATTTGCAATCATAGCCCTGATAACCAGCGCATCGTTATGTGATTCCGCATCCATAGGCATGTCCTCGGGGCCGAAGGAGATAGTGGGTCCTGAGCTCCTTTTCCCGACCTCCATAGCTTCCATTCGCCTAAGTCTCGTCTTCCTCGCCCTATTGGAGTCTCCATCAGTAGGTCCTCCTGAGATCATATTAATGAATCCTCGGGGCTGAGGTGTTCTTCGTTCGCCTCGGTTAGGCTGAGGGTCCTGCCCCCGAGGTGCTCTATCCTGACCTGAAGCCTTGCCATTAAATTGTCTGTCGTCCTCCCGAAGAGGCCTCTTCTCCCACCGACGTGGCTTGTCGGCCACTAGCGCTGCACGCACCTTGGGGTTATTTTGCATGATCCGCTCTAACTCCTGATCCCAGAGCCGACATTCCTCAGTAGTGTGGCCATAGTCCCTGTGGAAATCACAAAACTTATCTGACTTTGGGTTCCTCGGGGCCCCATCACTACCCCGAGGATGCTGGACGACCTTCCTCTCATCACAAATCTCCAGAGCCCGAGCTTTGTTCATTTTCAAAGTCGTTCGAGCAGTAAAATCCCCTAACAGCAAAGGGAGATCTTGCCTAACCGGCCTCAGCTGGGGTCTCTCCACCCGAGCATCCCGACCGGCCCGAGGTGGCGGCCTCTGTTCACTCTTTCTCTAGGACTGAATCTCCTCCACATTAACATACTTTTCCGCCTTAGTCAGAAGCTCATCAAATGTCTTCGGGGGCTTCTTCACCAAATGACTTAAAGAAATCACCCCCCCGTAACCCTTGGGTAAACGCCCCGATCAGGAGGTCGGGCGTAGCAGATGGCACCTCGATGATGGTTCCATTGAAGCGCCGAATGTATTCCCGAAGAGTCTCATGCTCCTTTTGCCTCACAGTGAATAGATTCAAGGTAGTCAGAGGCTGTTTCTTGCTACTAGCAAATTGATGGAGAAATGCCTCACTGAAATCCTGAAAACACTTTACACTCCCCGCTGGCAGGAGATTGAACCATTGCTGGGCAGCTCGGACCAGCGTGGTGAGAAAGATCCTGCACTTGATAGGATAAGAGTATCGGTGGAGAAGTGCAGCGTTCTTGAATCGGGACAAATGTTCTTCGGGATCTCCCATCCCGTCATATTCTCCCACGTTTGGATATTTGAAGTGTTGGGGAAGGTCGGCCTCCAGCACCTCAATAGAGAAGGGCACTTCCTGAGCAGACGGTGGAGGAGGCGCCGAGCTTCTTTCCTTATTCAGGTTTTCTAACTCCTCACGCATCCTCCTCATCTCCTCGGCTTGATGATTTTCAACTCCTCACGCATCCTCCTCATCTCCTCGGTTCGCTGGTCGAGATCAGGTTGCGGTTGTGACGCGTAGGTTGACTTGCCTATTTGCGCCACAGTGGTGGCTACCAACTCAGCTATCTGGGCGGGGGTAAGAGTGGGATTCTCCGACCCCTGCGTGGTACTATCCGTGTTACCGTTCTCCCCACTATGCTGAGCTCTAGTCCTCTTTGGTGGCATCTTATATCTTCTTCTACGTTTCCCACAGATGGCGCCAATTGATGTAACCAAATAGTTCAGCCGACGAGCTACCACCACGTCGAGGACCTCGGGAACATTGGACGTTGGGAACTGGAGAGTACGTGCGTATTCCTACAACCAACGAACACTCGTCAGAGGGCGCCGAAGATGTGTCCGGTGAAGCCCCTCCGATGCTTAAGTCAGCCGTGCACGCGAGAGCAAATGAGAGCGAATATGACAGTGTGCGAGAGTGTGCAAGAATGAGTGAATATCTACAAAGGAGCAAACCTGGCGGTATTTATAGAGGGGCTAGGCAGGTGAATCGATTCGCTTGCACGTTCTGTCGAGACGTGGGTGAGGTCGTGCGCACGTCTTCCGCATAATCCGGCCCACGTTCTCCGCCTTTTGCTGAAGTGCTTTAACGCGTCGGGTTGGGGTCCTCGGGAGACACCTTGAACATAGGTTGCCTCCTCAGGTTACGAGCTTTTCTCCATAACGAAGGAGCTCGGGCGATTCCCGAGTGCGTGGCAAGGCCTCGGTCAAAATCCCGAGCTCCGAGCTCCATGCGCGCCTCTTGATTGCTTTCGCCCTTGATGATGTAGGTAGGGTCGATGCTTGGTACTTGGGTCCCGAGCTACTAATGGGGGACATCAACACTCATCACTAATATCTAGCACTTTCACGTTACTTTTCTCGAAACAAAGATCTATTTAAATATCAGAGGATCACGATCACGCCGAAAATATATCCAACACCACCTAACAACTGTTTTAGCTTGCATGCGAGAGATTGCACTTATTGTCGGCCAAAATTCTGAGGACAAAGATAAAACTCGACCGACAACCCAAGCTAAAACTTTGGTTCTTCACATATATATAAGATTACAACTTTGAAAGTGAGTGCATATTAATACTTGCCCTGTGCCACGACTTGATAGACAAAAGCATAATTTTTAGCTTCATAATTGCGTTTCTTAATATATATATTAAATGCTCGTGTCATAAATTCACTTGAAGGAAGGAATTTTCTTTTTGGGCTTGGGCCGAAGGAAGATCAATTAGTGAAGCCTGGCCCAAGGTTGAAGGAAACTTAAAGAAGCCTCAATAGTGTGAGCCCATCAAGTGGTGCAGTTATATGTATCCGAGGGAACAGAGGAAAGAGGCGAAGAAACTCTTGCTGTATATATATACATGTTTCTGTTGCGCGTGATATAATATAGAGCAGAAAAGAATTGTTAGGCAACTGAGAGTTTTGCAAAAGAAAAACACCTTCATAGAACACTGGTGTGTGAGCTCTTCTGGAATTCATAGAAGATAAAGTTCATAGTGTTGTACAGGAAGAGTGAATGGCGAGAGAAATACTCTGAAATCTACGTACTGATTCTTGCTTAATAAAATTCCCTTCCCGTGGACGTAGATCATTTTGTTGATCGAACCACATAAAATTCCTGGTGTTGTTGTTCTTGTTTTCTTCACTGATTTGTGTATTGTACACTGTGCTTGTGTATGGTTGGATTTTATCGAGCAGAAGAGTGATTTTTTCTACAAGTGGTATCAGATCATACGGTTCTTGGCTGTGAAAGAATCAAGATTATGACAGGGAAGATAGAGTTGGATCGCTTTGATGGGAAAGGGGATTTCGCATTGTGGCGTAGAAGAATGCATGCAATTCTTGTACAACAGAAGGTTGCAAGAGCGCTAATGGGTGAAGAGAAACTCCCTGATACACTATCCGATGAAAAGAAGGTGGAGATGATGGAAATAGCGTTCAACACGTTAACCCTCCTGAGTGAGAAAGTACTTCGTGAAGTCTCATTAGTGATCTGGGCGAAACTAGAATCACTCTATATGACAAAATCACTTCAGGACAGAATATATTTGAAAGGAAAACTCTTTGGCTACAAGATGATGGATACAAGAACGGTGGTGGAAAATCTTGATGATTTTAACAGGCTCATCCTTGATTTAGAAAACAATGGAATCAAAATTGATGACGAGGATAAAGTTATAATAGTCCTGAACTCCCTGCCAAAATCCTACTCTGTCTTTGTTGACAAAATGAAGTATGCAAAAGAATCCCTGAGTTTTGATGAGGTCCAGAAAGCTTTGAAAGAAAAGGAGTCACAAAACACAAACGAGAAGGAGTCCAGGGAGTTAGGAGACAGTTTGTATACAAGGGGAAGAACTGATAAAAGGGATTCAGAAAAAGGGATAATCGCATGAAGAAACGACACCGATCTAAGTCACATCCAAAGAAGTTGAAATGCTTCCTATGCCATAACCAAGGCCATTTCAGGAAGGATTGTACTGATAGAAACAAGATGTGTGACAAGACTAAGGAACAAGGAGAAGTCTCCATTGCGCAAGAGGGATATGAAAGTGCAGAAGTGCTCTGCGTTGCTGAACTAAAAATTGATCAAGATTGGTTGTTGGACAGTGGCTGCTCTTTCCATATGACTCCAAATAAGATATGGTTTGAGTTAATAGAAGAGATAAGTGGAGGGCAAGTCATTCTTGGGAACAACAAGACATGAAAAATTCAAGGGATTGGAACCATCAGATTACAACTGAAGGATGGTACACATGTAGTTCTCAAGGATGTTAGACTAGTTCCTGAACTTAAAAAGGAATCTTATATCACTTGGGAGTCTTGATAAACTTGGTTATACCTTAAAGGCAGGAAATGTAACAATGTCAGTCTACAAAGGAGTCCTATGCATCATGAAGGGAAAGAGGTCAAATGGTCTCTACACATTGACAGGAACTACATTGTCTAGAACTGCTGATATATCATCAAATAAGGAGATGGAAGATATAAATTTGTGGCATCATAGACTTGCGCACATCAGTGAAAGAGGACTTGGAGAACTGCATAAACAAGGATTACTTGGGTCAAGGGCTCTGGGGCAAATGGATTTCTGTGAGGACTGTGTAAAGGGTAAGGCTACCATATTGAAGTTCACAATAGGTCAGCATATCTCCTCTGCTCCACTTAGTTATGTGCACTCTGATATTTGGGGGCCCTCTAGAGTACAATCAAATGGTGGAGCACGATACTTCATGAGCATTATTGATGACTACTCGAGAAGAGTCTGGTTGTACCCCTTGAGAAACAAAAGTGAGGCTTTGGGAAAGTTTAAGTAGTGTCTTATTCTGACTGAAAACCAAATAGGAAGAAAACTGAAGAAACTACGGACAGATAATGGACTTGAGTTCTGCTCAAGTGAGTTTAATGAGCTGTGTAAATCTAGAGGGATAGCTAGACACTTGACAGTTCCTCATACACCTAAACGGTCTAGCCGACAGGATGAATAGAACTATTTTGGAAAGAGTACGGTGCATTCTGTCATGTTCAGGAGTACCCAAGTCATTTTGGGCTGAGGCTGCAATCATATATGCTACTTGATTAATAGAAGCCCCTCAGTTCCTCTGGGTTTTAAGACTCGAATGGAAAGATGGACTGGAACACCTCCTTGCTTAGGTGGACAGAAAGTGTTTGGTTGTGCTGCATATGCCCACGTCAAACAAGGGAAACTAGATGAGAGCAATGAAATGTATCTTCCTGGGTTATCCAGAACGTGTTAAAGGCTACAAATTATGGTGCATTGAGCCAGGAAATCAAAGGACATTGATTAGTAGAGATGTAACCTTTAAGGAGGATCTATTTCCGTTAAAAACCTCAGCTGTCACAGGAAGAGTGTTGGAAGAACTAACAGAAGCGTGTACACCTGAGATTGAGGTGGAGACTGATGAAGCTGCAGACCTTCAAGAAAGAGGATCGTCAGGAAATACAGAACAGAACACGCATGCAGATGATTGTCATGGTTATTAACTGGTGAGAGATAGACAAAGGAGAACTATAAAACCTCCACAGAGATATTGACATGCTGATTTATTGCCTATGCCTTCTCGGTGGCAGCACAGGTGGAGGGTGATCCTGCAAACCTATCTGAGGCTATGAGATCAAAGGACAGAAGTAAATGGCTCATAGCCATGCAAGAAGAGGTGGAATCCCTGCATAAGAATAATACCTGTACTTTAATAACTAAGCCTGAAAATCAGAAACTAGTAGGCTCCAAGTGGGTCTTCAAGAGAAAGGAAGGAATCCCAGGAGTTGAAGAACCAAGATACAAGGCAAGGTAGTTGCAAAGGGTTATTCTCAAGTTGAAGGGATTGATTTTCATGAAGTGTTTTTCCTAGTAGTAACAGATCATTAAGGACAATACTAGCTCTGGTGGCAAAGGAAGACATGGAACTTGAACAACTTGATGTAGAGACAGCCTTCCTAAATGGTGATCTCGATTAAAGGATATTGATGCAACAACCACAGATGTTTGAAGTAAAGTATACTCCTCCGCTAGTGTGTTTACTGAAGAAGTCATTGTATGGATTGAAACAGGCTCTAAGACAATGGTATAAACACTTTGATGACTTTATGAGCACCCACAATTTCAGCAGGAACAACTATGACTGGTGTGTATATTATAAAAGACTCAGTTCTGGAAAACTTATGTATCTACGCTTGTATGTCGATGACATGCTTATAGCCTGTCAAGATATGGATGCAATAAGTTTGTTAAAGGCCGAACTAAATGATGAATTTGAAATGAAAGATTTAGGAGCTGCCAAAGTCATTCTAGGTATGGATATACACAGGAACAGAAAAAACGGAACTCTTTATTATGCAGAAAGGATATGTGAAAAGGGTCCTAGACAAGTTTGAAATGACAGATGCAAAATAAGTCTCTGTAAAGTTGGCACCACACTTTAAGCTCACTATGAATCAAGCTCCAAACACAGAAAAAGAAAAGGAGCACATGAATAAAGTTCCATATTCAAATGCGGTAGGAAGCTTGATGTACTTGATGTTGTGCACTAGACCTGATCTGGCATATTCAGTGAGCTTGGTAAGCAGATTTATGAGCAACCCTGGTGAGGAACACTGGTCAGCTGTAAAGTGGATTCTGAAATATCTTAAAGGAACTGTGGATGTTGGTCTGGTATTCAAGAAGGAAGAATCAGAAAATGAGAATTTAGTGAGTGGCTATGTAGACTCAGATTACGCAGGTAGTATTGACACAAAGAGATCTTTAACAGGTTACATGTTTACAGTAGCAAATATAGCAGTAAGTTGGAAAGCAACACTATAACAGGTGGTTGCATTATCCTCTACAGAAGCTGAATACATGGCTGTAACTGAAGCATTCAAGGAAGCAAAATGGTTCAAAGGGTTCATGGAAGAACTGTGATGTGAACAAAACTCTTTGATAGTCCACTGCGACAATCAAAGTGCAATACATTTGTCAAAGCATCAGGTGTTTCATGAGAGAACCAAGCACATAGATGTGAGGTTCCATTTTGTAAGAGAAATAACTGAGTCAGGGGAAGTACAGATTACCAAGATAAGCACTGAGAGGAATCCTGCTGATATGTGTACGAAAGTTTTGCCTACACAGAAATTCCAGCTTTGCATGGCACTGGTAAGTGTAGGGAGTCAACGCAAGACGTGTTGAAATAAGTAGGAGGCAGAGGTGTTTGTTAAGGGTGAATTAGTAACAAGGTGGAGAATTGAAAGCTCATGTCACAAATTCACTTGAAGGAAGGAATGCTTGGGCCGAAGAAAGATCAATTAGTGAAGTTAGGCCCAAGGTTGAAGGAAAACTTAAAGAGGCCTCAACAGTGTAAGCCCATTAGGTGGTGCAGTTATATGTATCCGAGGGAACAGAGGAAGAGGCGAAGAAACTCTTGCTGTATATATACATGTTTCTGTTGCGCGATATATAATATAGAGCAGAAAAGAATTGTTAGGCAACTGAGAGTTCTGCAAAAGAAAAACACCTTCATAGAACACTGGTGTGTGAGCTCTTCTGGAATTCATAGAAGATATAGTTCATAGTGTTGTATAGGAAGAGTGAATGGCGAAAGAAATACTCTGAAATCTGTATACTGATTCTTGCTTAATAAAATTCTCCTCCTATTGACATAGATCATTTTCTTGATCGAACCACGTGAAATTCCTAATGTTATTGTTCTTCTTTTCTTCACTGATTTGTCTATTGTACACTGTGTTTGTGTATGATTGGATTTTGTCGAGCAGAAGAGTGAGTTTTGTGATATATATATATATATATAAACGACAACATAGATATTCCGGAAATTTCAGTGAAGTGTTGTAGAAGGCAAAGTCAACCGACTTATAAATCGAAGATTTGATGTGTGGAGATTGCTGTCATTGAATTATTTGTTTTTGTCGTTGACCAATACAACCAAAAGTAACTCCATATATACATTTTTTTAAATATACTTATTAAGATAAATATATTAAAAACATGAGTATAGTGTATAGATACTGAGAAGTAAATTGACCCTAACACATAACGTTTAATTTAATTTAATACAAAAATTAAATGAAACAAAAAACATTGATTAAAATGAGTTACCTGAGAATTGTAAGTAATTAGAATATCTAAACTTTCATTACTTCGTTTTAACAAGATGTATAATAATCTATAAAAAGAAACAGACAATTAAGATATTATAATGGATAAGATGCAGTATATGAAATTTAGAATAAAAGATATACTAAATATATTTTTAAAGTAATAATTATTTTTTTTACTACTCATAGTGATGGATAACTTGTGGGCCTGAATAATATTTCTGGTTAGCGTTTTTGCTCAACTATTTTGAATCCGCGGTGATCACATTAATCTGATATACTATAGAACTCGATGTTTGGCTGGCCTAGCTAGTTACCTTCTTTAGTCAAATATTCGTTAAAATTACACGAAATCAACATTATTTGTTTAGAGAGAGTAGTTCTATACTTATATGCTAGAGCACTGTATGTATTCTATCTTCGTAAGTCAAATTACTTATGTCAATACACCAAAGGAGTCGAATTTGGTGGTGACTGTCTTTATATCTTCGTAAGTCAAAATTTGATAGAGACAACGACTCCCTCTTTCGGCAAAAAGGCAGGTTTAAGTTACAGTACATTCTGTCTTGTACCACTAAAGGCAAGTCACTCTTTTTTTCCCCTAGAAAAAACCCACCTTCATCACCATAATGCTTATCCCATCTGTGACAAATGAATCAATGTTCTCATTTTGATGCCCCCCATATCTACCTCGGGATCCGAGGACCGAGCAACTTACTCGAATCCCCGAAGTACGACACCAAGGTCGGTAGATCACCCGAGGACGCGCTCCAAGATCGGGATTTGCCCGAGGCCTCACTACCATTTCGGGAGTGTTTTCCGAGGACCATGTCTCAACGTGATGAAGAGTCCTGCCCAGGTACGTCTCTCCTTATGCAAATGAATCCCGTTTGGATACGTCTTTCCTTATTTAAATAATCCTGAGTCGATACACCTTTCCTTATTTAGCGAGAGGATCCCGATGATCGCAGAGAATATTCGCCGATATATTCTCCCTCCTACCGCTTAGCCCCTCTATAAATACCAGCTATATTCCTTCATCCCACACACACTCATTATTGCACACTTTTGCACTCAACATATACTTGTTCTCTTTTTCTCTCTCGCGCACCGCCTAACTTAAGCATTGGAAGGGATTCGTCGGACACACTTCCGGCGCCCTCTGACCTGTAATTTGTGGTTGCAGACATCAAGGAGAAGCATTTACAGCCTTCCAGTGCCTGACGCTCCCGAGCTCCCCGACGTGGTGGTGTTAGCTCGTCGGCTGAGAAAATTCGGCTACATCACATTTGTTTTAAAGAAAATTTCCGATAAAATGGAAGGTTTATTATTTGAAATACAGAGACGGAGGAGGATAAAACCAAAATTTCCAAAAATGCATCAAACGCAGGACTTTATTAAATGATAAAATATCCTATCCTAATATGTCTAATTAATAATAACAACAAAACTACAATTTTGGCCTTCTAACTTGTCTATTTTAAATACCAAAAAACTTTAATTGAAGTTTAGTCAAGTAAATGTTAGGACCAGTGGGTTTGTTCAAAGAGGGTAATAAACATACCGTTATTTAAAGTTTTTCGGTTGAACTTTGAATATTATCAGTTGACAAAATCCGGATCATGTCTATCCGGTAGATAAAATATAACTGTTATACGTATAGAAAGAATATCTTAAATCAGTGATGTGTTATCAGTGACCATTAGTGTGTTGTGTAAAGGGGTATAAAATAGACATAGAGCAGTTATGAATGTTTCGGAGAATAATGACTCCTATGTCACCCATATCTTCAGCTATCGGAAGAAGTCACAAGAATACTTTCCTTTATTGTCTTTTGTAACAACCTTTCTCAATTCAGACTTATATCTTGCCACATCGGAGAATAATGACTCAATTTTGTTTGTATACAAGCTATTGCGTATCCAGGAGATCACATAGTAGTTGTTTGAAGATAGTCCGGTTGATCCTCTTGATCGGAGGAAAAGGATATATCTGGGCAGTTGAGCAACAAATTTTAATGACAAGGGCTCGATCTCTTAGATTGAAAGCTTTATTATGGCTTTAAACAAAGTTCATCTATGCTTCACATTGTAGTAGTGATACAACATTAATCTTCAAACGTTCGATACTTGTCATCTTGCATTGAATGAAGCTATTGGAGTAGACTTCTTAGATCGGCTCTGTTTAAGGATATATGATATTAGATATTTTGTCCTTTGAAAATATAAGATGCACTCTAAGGCATGTCTTGATCCATCAATATTTAACGTTTTTTGCCATATATTAAATAATTTTATGTATTCAATGAACATTTGTTCTTCATTTAATACTTTTTTCTCTATATATTTAATGCTATTTGTCCTACTTTTACTCATTTATGTCTTTTAGAGAAAATAGTGAAATCTCTCTCACATGTCTTAATTTGGTAATGCATTTGAGAGCTGCAGGGAATTTCATACGGTTTGTCTCTTTAAAACATGCCATGAATTGTATCCGGTGTACGTCTGATCTCTCTTCTTCTAATATATGTTTGTTATTCTGGTTCATCTTACTTCATTTGGTAGAGGTATTTCATAGAATCCTTATTAGGTATGGTAGCAGCTCTCTACCAGTAATCCAATCTATCATCTTCTAATATGTACTTCATCATCACTTATTCATCAAGGGTAGTAGTTTTTGAGCAATTACTCAAATCATTTATATTAGAAATATAGGTAGAATTGAAATTAGGTTCATCAAAGACAACATGAATTGACCGTTCAACTGTGAGTGTTCTGTGGTTGAAAACACAATAAGCTTTTTGCAGCTAAATTCCCTAATAAAATACTTATATCATATTTGACGTCAAAAGCAATCAAATGTAGTTTACATTTATTATGAATTAGGGATGGCAACGGGGCGGGACAGGGGATTTTGCCATCCCCATCCCCGCCCCCGAATAATTTGGGGACGGGGATCCCCATCCCCACCTCTAACATTAAATATATATATATAGACATAGAGCAGTTATGAATGTTTCGGAGAATAATGACTCCTATGTCACCCATATCTTCAGCTATCGGAAGAAGTCACAAGAATACTTTCCTTTATTGTCTTTTGTAACAACCTTTCTCAATTCAGACTTATATCTTGCCACATCGGAGAATAATGACTCAATTTTGTTTGTATACAAGCTATTGCGTATCCAGGAGATCACATAGTAGTTGTTTGAAGATAGTCCGGTTGATCCTCTTGATCGGAGGAAAAGGATATATCTGGGCAGTTGAGCAACAAATTTTAATGACAAGGGCTCGATCTCTTAGATTGAAAGCTTTATTATGGCTTTAAACAAAGTTCATCTATGCTTCACATTGTAGTAGTGATACAACATTAATCTTCAAACGTTCGATACTTGTCATCTTGCATTGAATGAAGCTATTGGAGTAGACTTCTTAGATCGGCTCTGTTTAAGGATATATGATATTAGATATTTTGTCCTTTGAAAATATAAGATGCACTCTAAGGCATGTCTTGATCCATCAATATTTAACGTTTTTTGCCATATATTAAATAATTTTATGTATTCAATGAACATTTGTTCTTCATTTAATACTTTTTTCTCTATATATTTAATGCTATTTGTCCTACTTTTACTCATTTATGTCTTTTAGAGAAAATAGTGAAATCTCTCTCACATGTCTTAATTTGGTAATGCATTTGAGAGCTGCAGGGAATTTCATACGGTTTGTCTCTTTAAAACATGCCATGAATTGTATCCGGTGTACGTCTGATCTCTCTTCTTCTAATATATGTTTGTTATTCTGGTTCATCTTACTTCATTTGGTAGAGGTATTTCATAGAATCCTTATTAGGTATGGTAGCAGCTCTCTACCAGTAATCCAATCTATCATCTTCTAATATGTACTTCATCATCACTTATTCATCAAGGGTAGTAGTTTTTGAGCAATTACTCAAATCATTTATATTAGAAATATAGGTAGAATTGAAATTAGGTTCATCAAAGACAACATGAATTGACCGTTCAACTGTGAGTGTTCTGTGGTTGAAAACACAATAAGCTTTTTGCAGCTAAATTCCCTAATAAAATACTTATATCATATTTGACGTCAAAAGCAATCAAATGTAGTTTACATTTATTATGAATTAGGGATGGCAACGGGGCGGGACAGGGGATTTTGCCATCCCCATCCCCGCCCCCGAATAATTTGGGGACGGGGATCCCCATCCCCACCTCTAACATTAAATATATATATATA
>KQ988422.1:203374-223188 GCA_001598015.1 Dorcoceras hygrometricum | reverse complement strand
TATTATCATTAATATAAATTTAATATTACATATTATTGTCACTCAATAGTATATTATTAAAGAAATATATATATATATATATGTATATAAATGTTATTGATAGATTACTATTTAGGTTTGAAGATTTTTAGTCATCTAAATATGTAAGAAATAGAATAGTAATATGATTTTTATTGAATAATAATAGTAATATTATATATATATATATATATATATATGTATATATATATATATACACCTTATCGGGACGGGTTTTCGGGGAGTTCGGGGATGGGGCTGCTATTACCATCCCCATCCCCATTTGATTCGGGGGTACAAAAATTTCCCCATACCCGCCTCGTTTCGGATTTTCTCCGTGGGCCCCCAATCCTGCGGGGAAAAATTGCCATCCCTATTATGAATAAAACACTTGCATAAAAGCACCTTGAAATATGCAATATCAGATTGTTTACTATTCCAGACTCATTTGATGTCTTTTCAATTAATAATCATAGGTATGTACTTCATGCAATCTTTACTGCTTCAGCCCAAAAAACTTGAAAATCCCAGAATCAGTAAGCATAGTTCTCACAACTTCTTTTAAAGTACAATTTCTTCTCGTTGGATCGAAAATGAATTTAAATATAGGTCAGGAGTTTAGAAGGGGGGGAGGGGGTTGAATGAACTCCTTCACAATTTTCGTGAAAACTTGTTTCAAAATATTTTCCAAAACTGTCAGCTGCCTCTAAGCTGTTTTACCAGCTTTGGAGGATCTCGATGTACTGCTGTTATCTCAGGTAACAATAGAATGTGCGGAAAGAATCCGATCAAACAGTGAATAATTATATATATACGAAAGTTGTTGAGCAATTAACGGAAAACTGAATGTAAGTGTAGTGACAATATGCAATAGAGTAAATGCGTGAAAGTAAGAGAGACAAGAGATTTGTTTATGGAAGTTCGAAGCTTAAACTCCTACGTCTCCCCTTCTTCTAAATTGGAAGGATTCCACTAGAAGACTTTGATTACAACAGCCTTTGCTGCAACCCAATCCGACCACCCGCGAGCTGCAAGAACTCCTAGCAATACAACGACAGAAATAGACGTGTAATCTGTTTGCTACAACACGACAACTTCTAAGCTGTTTTCTGCTTTCTTGCTTTCTATACACTTTGGATATGATTTACAATTAAGATACAACCTCACAGAGTGGTTACAACTCAAAATGAATAAGATTTAAGCTTTTGGGTGTAAGGTTGTAACAAAGAAGATTATGAATAGTGTTTTCTGTGATATGAAAATTTCTGCAGCGTAACAGTATATATCAAAGGCTTTTTGAGAGCGTTTGCGTATATCGTCGATTTAATAGTTGTATCTATGCCTTTGTTCATCGTCCTTTATATAGAGATCAATCTTCATCAATCTTCAAAAGATATGTTGTACCGGCTAGTTGATTCACTTTCCATCTGCGAAGAGCTTGCCATCTTTCTTCCACAATCACAGGGATTTAATCGTTAATACCAAAGATATCATCCGGTAAATTCATTCATTACTTAGCGCTTGATTGATCTGATTTTATTTGGTAGAATCACGTCTGTATATATAATTGTAAGTTCTTCGCTATTCATTGTAGACGTAATCTGAAAGCTTGTAAGCTCTGAGCTGTTATGATATAAACTGTAATCTGCTCTTGCGAACTTAAAAATCTGTCTGAGCTGAGCTAAGCTTCTTCCAGTTCTAATTTGATGTATAATGTTAAGCTGATCTGGAAGACAGTTACTATACCAGCTTACTGTAGGAATTTCTTTCTTTGAGCTGTTCTCGTCGTAAGCTGTTTCCAGCGTTGTTACTGCTCTAAGATGATTACTGTCTTGTACCAAACCGTAATCTACTGTAGGCTGTTCTTTGTGTGAAGCTCCGATCTGAATCTTCTCTAAGCTGAATCATGTACACAAATGTTATACTGATCTCGAAGCTCCAATCTGAGCTGTTCTGAACTACTCTAATCTGTTCTGCTTACCCTGAACTGTATAGCAACGCTCTTAATTGATTTATTTCCTCTGAGCTGATATACATCACTCTAAACTGTTCTGTATGTCCAAAGCTGAAAGACTAAGCTGTAGACTGTTCTGTATGCTCTAATCTGATCTTCGCTGTTCTGAGCTGAAATCTGTTGCGGTAAGCTGTTGGATACGCTCTGAGCTGCTCTCCATGCTCTGAGCTGTTCTACGATGTCCTGAGCTTGTCTACGAGCTCTGAGCTATTCTGCGATGTCTGAGCTGTATAGCAATACCGTAATCTGTTCTGCTCTTCGTATACTGTAGCACGACGCTGTAAGATTTTACCTGAGCTCTGATCTGTTTTTCTTCAATCTTCAACCGACTGCTGTAAACTGTTTGGTTCTTGTATTTGTTATCACCAAAACTCAAATTTTATATCTTAACAATTTTCCCTTTTTCGTGATGACAAAACTTAGCAGCAAAAATTTTCTTTTATTAATCAACAAAACTTGTTAAGTACAAGAACTAAATCAAACTTTTTCAAAAATTCTTGCTCAATACTGAAAAAAACTGCTTAATACCATATGCGCTTCACACTACTGTTTCTGTATCTATCTCCACTGTACTTTCCCTATTTCTGTTGTTGCTGCTTTCACCTTTCCCTTTTTTGATATCACCAGCTCTCCTAAAATGGGCAATAACTTCAGCAAGCTGAGAGCTGAGGGAGGTGAGGTTCTAATTGATTTCAGAAGATGACTTCTGTGCCTCTTCTTGCAGCATTAGTCTAGACGATGTAATTTCTGAGGAAAGGTCAGCTTGGTCTCTGTCACGATAATTTATCAAGTCCAGGTAGTATAGCCGCTGTCTACGTATCAACGAACGTTGTGACTTTCGTGCATCTGCAATACCACGCTCGAGGGATGAAATTTGATGATTGAATGTTGTATTGAAAGATTTGAACAGTTCTTTAGATTTTAGCTGCTCGAGATTGAAATTTTGAACTAAGTTTTTGAGCTCAGCAAGAGTCTGGTTAATGCCATGGTTGTCCTTGAAAAATTCACAACATCGGTCAACACGCTGGCCGTGTTGAAAAGCTTTGGAAACTATATTTGGAATGGCAACAGAGATCTGTACGGAGGGGTGAACAATTAAATCCGTACACTAATTCACCGCCTCTCTGCCGTCTGTAGTCTTTCTACGCTTAGCTTCTGGGTTAGCAACTTCAGTAGTCGTGGAGCGCTTATCCTTCTATTGCTTATCCATGGTTGCTTCTGATATCTTTCGGCATTCCCAAATATCTGTATCGTCCCAATAATCCGTACTGAAGATTATACCTGCAACATGAATATAAAGCGCGAGAGATATGCAGAGAAGTTGAAAGGTTAAAGTTGCATAAAACGAGGAGAAAATGAAACGGTGAGAGAATGTAGGTTGCGTGTGAAGAGCACTCTGACACAGCACGTGTCGAGCATCTACAGGCGGTTTTTGTAAAGAAAGATACACTTGTCAAAGATACAAATACCACTTGTTGAAAATACATATACTTTAAAAAAAAGCAGATTTGGTTTGAAAATAGTAGATACGTTTACCGAAAATATTAGATTTTGAAAATCCGCCAATATATGAACGAAATCACAACCAAATATTTTATTATTTCAGCAGGGGTAACCAGATCAGCTCTGGGATAAGTATCAGCTGCATAACTAGATCAGCTCTGGGATAAGTATCAGCTGCATATGTACGTAATCTGATGAATCAGCTCATGCATATTCAGTGACTTAAGCTGTTATATCTGATCTGAATGTTCCCCCTAAAATGAGGATTCCCATAAGCTGTCGGTTCCCCTTAAGCTGACGGTTCACCCGTAAGATTAGGTTACCCCTAAAGCTTAACAGCTCTTGTTCACCTGCACAAAACAAATTAGGGCAGTTCTGTGAGACCAAGAATGTTTCTAAAATAAGAAAACTTAGCATCAGGCAATGGCTTGGTGAAAATATCAGCATCTTGTTGTTCAGTGGACACATATTCCAGCCTGACGTCCTTCTTGAGCACATGATATCTTATAAAATGTTGCCTAGTCTCAATATGCTTGGTCTGTGAGTGCAGCACAGGGTTCTGCATGATAGCTATAGCACTCGTATTGTCACAGAATATTGGTGCTTCAGAGACATCAATGCCAAAATCCCTAAGCTGGTGCTGAATCCAAATAATCTGCGCACAACAACTTCCAGCCACTAAATATTCTGCCTCAGTTGTGGATGTGGCAATTGAAGTCTGCTTTTTACTGAACCATGAGATCAGACGATCTCCAAGGAATTGGCATGTCCACTTGTGCTACGCCTGTCAATGCGACAACCTGCGTAATCCGCATCATTATAACCGATCAGTTGAAACCCAGAGTCTTTGGGATACCAAAGACCCACGTTAGGAGTGCCTTTAAGATATTTAAGAATTCTTTTAACAGCGATATAATGGGATTGTTTTGGCTCTGCTTGAAATCTAGCACACATACAGATAGCAAACATGATGTCTGGTCTGCTAGCAGTAAGGTACAGCAGGGAGCTTACTATACCGTGATACAATGTTACATCAACGGCAGTTCCAGCTACGTCTTTGTCTAGCTCTATCGAAGCTTTCATCGGGGTAACAGCTGGAAAAAATTTATCCATCCCGAACTTCTTTAGAAGATCCTTTGTATATTTTGCTTGGTTGATGAAAATGACATCTTCAAGCTGTCTGACTTGTAGTCCTAGGAAAAATGAAAAATGTGAACACCCCATCATGCTCATCTCGAACTTTTCCTGCATCATCTTGGAGAATTTTTGCCATAGTTTAGGATTAGTAGATCCAAAGATAATGTCATCAACATATCTTTGAACTAATAAAACATGATCGTTTTTAAAAAATTTAAATAGCATCTTATCTACAGATCCAAGAGTAAAATTATGCTCGAGTAAGAAAGAGTATCATACCAAGCTCTTGGTGCTTGTTTTAGACCATACAGAGCTTTATCCAGCTTATAAACATAATCTGGTCTGGTATGATCTATGAAGTCAGGAGGCTGTGCAACATACACTCCTCGTTTTGGATGTCGTTTAAGAATGCACTTTTAACATCTTTTTGATAAATTTCAAAATTTTTAAAAGATGCATATGCGAGAAAGATGCGCTTATTTTCTAATCTGGCTACTGGTGCGAAAGTCTCATCGAAATCTATGCCTTCTTCCTGTCGATAACTTGTGAAACTAATCTATCTTTATTTCTTACAACATTTCCATTTTCATCTAATTTATTCCTATAGACCCATTTAGTTCCTATTACAGTTTGATTAATAGGTCTAGAGACTAGATGCCATACTCTGCTACATTCAAATTGACTAAGTTCTTCTTGCATCGCTTCTATCCAGCTTGGGTCTGCTAAGGCTTCACCTACTTTCTTAGGCTCTAAATGCGAAATGAATGCAGAATTAAAATACTCGTTCATTGTCTGGCTTCGTGTCCTAACGGGTGAATAAGGGTTATCGATGACCAGTTCAGGTGTATGATTCTTATTCCACCGGAAACTTGGTCCATATGAGCTTGATGCTTCCTCAGGAAGAGTTGATTCTTCGTCTTCATCATCTATAATGACAACTGGGTTGTTCGGATCACCAGCTTGAGCACAATCTCCATCAGCTGGTGCCTGAGCTGGATCAGCTTGCACATGATCTAGTTTTGCTTGTGCATGATCTGGATCAGCTTGCGCATGATTTGAGTCGGTTTGAACGTGATCTGGGTCGGTTTGTGGTCATATACATCAATTGGCTCTTGAGCTGGATCAGCTTGCTCGCTATCTGGTCCAGCTTGGATGACTTCTGTGGATCTTCAAATCTGTAACTCATCATCACTTGATTCCAGGAGATTAGTAGCTTCTAGTCGATTATTGATATCATTAAAGAAGCAATAGATTTCGAAGAAAAACAGGATTCATCAAATTTAACATGAATAGACTCTTCAACTGTCAGCATTCTATTACTGGAAACACGATACACTTTGCTAACTGCTGAACAACCAAGAAATATTCCATTGTAAGATCGTGCATCAAAGGTAGTTAAATGCATTCTACCGTTTTTATGAATGAAACAGCGACAACCAAGAACTGTCAAATATGCAATGTTTGGTTGCATTCCAAATCTCATACGGGGTTTTCTGCTGCTTCTTATTAATCATTGATCTGTTCTGTGTAAAACATGCAGTGTTCACCGCTTCAACCCAAAATTTTTGTGAAATACCAGAATCAGCTAACATGGTTCTTGCGGCTTCCTTTAAGGTACGATTATGGCGCTCAGTGATCCCGTTTTGTTGAGGAGATATAGCCGCAGACAACTCATGCCTGATTCCCTTGTGTTCAATATAGGAGGATAAAGTTTTATTTAAAAAACTTTGTACCACAATCGCTCCTAATCTGATCAATAGAGGAATATTTTCATTTTTATGACGATTTAAAATCTTTCAGCTGGTCCGTGGTCTGATCCTTTGATTTTAAAAATATCACCCAGGTAAAACTGGAGTAATCATCAACAATCACAAGGGTATACTTCGTTCCCCCTAAGCTGGATATCTGTACAGGACCAAAGGAGTCCATGTGCAACAGCTTCAAGCTTCGAGAAGAAGAGTTACAACCTGTTCTTAAAAGTAGGTCTGACTTGCTTTCCAAGCTGACAAGCTGAACACAATTTATCTTTTGTAAGTCGATCTTGGGCAAAACAGTGACCAAATCCTGCTTACACAGACTGTATGTTGTTTTAAAATTTGTATGATTCAGGCATTTATGCCATAACCATGCTTTAGAAGAACTAGCAACCAAACATGTAGGTTTAGTCACTAGCTGTTCTAACCAATTTACTTTTTAAGTATTTCCCGATCTGCATCCTCTGAAGACGGTCATACCAGCCGGATTCTGGACTGTACATGTGTGTTTGTGAAATTTCACAACATACTCATGATCATATAGTTGGCTAATGCTAATCGGATTGTAACACAGATTTTCAACCAATATCACATCATTTATAATTATATTACCATGGACAATCTTACCCTTGCCCATAGTTTCACCTGTTGAGTTATCACCGAAGACGATTTTTGGTCCTCTGTAAAATTGATGTCTATAAGCAGCTTGTAATTTCCAGTCATATGTTTGGAACATCCACTGTTCAGATACCATTCCGATTTCTTGAATACCTTAAACAGAAAACAAATTTTGATACCCAATTTTACTTGGATCCAGATTGGATTAATCCTTTCAGGACCCATACTTGAATTAACTTGACAGTTTTTCCCGTATATGTGTCTAGCAGGGTGCATGCTGAAATATTGTGTGATCTGTTGAACATTGGCTTCGTACTTTGGCCATATTGATTGCTTCTGAGCTGATCGGCTCTGTTATGCTTCTTTACCTTCCTTGAACTTGGCTTGAGCTGGTGCAGATCAGGTGACTGTTGGCCAGCTTTCGCACGGTATTTCTCCAGCATGTTCTTTAGCCTATTGGTCTTGGAGTTCTTGGGTTCAACATAACCTATACCGAATTTTCCCTTCTGGTTTAGCTTATACATGCTCTGGTCATAATACTTAACCGATTCAAGTGTGTCATGTATCACACTGGCCCTGAAAAAACTCATCTTTTTGAGCTTGTTATTGGCCAGATCTGATGAGTACAAGTATCACTAGAGCTGCTCTCTCCAGAGCTGAAGCCCAGTCCAGTTCTATCATTAAATGGCTTTTGGACTTCATGCAGCTTGCCTAGTGAGATAGAAGATTTTGTCCAGAATCTCATCACTTTATTGAGTGTATCTTTTTCAGATGTGAGCTCATTGGACTTGGATCTCAAAGATTCATTCTCTAATTTCAACTTACTCAACTCGATCTTTAGACTGTCAGAATCATCAAGCTGTGAACAGCTTGCATCATTAGACTTGTCTTTTAGACATTCGTTTTCAGCTTTAACATCCTCTAATGTCTGAGATAACTTATTGTACTCATAGACCATTTCGTTAAGTGAATTAACAAGGTCTTCTCGTGTAACCATAATATTTGAGAAGTCGAATACCTCTTCAGTGTCGTATGCCATTAGACATTGTACGTCCTCTCCACTGTCGCTAGATGAGCTGCTGGATGTGCTCTCATCTGAATCTGTATCAGCCCATTTTCTTTTGCTTTCTTCAGCAACTAACACTTTGCGATCCCGCCTCTTGATGTATGGCTTCTTATCAGTGTGGTGTCGTCTGCGATCTAAATTTCTTTTATCTTCTTGCTTCGGTTTGGTGCAGTCCGCAGTGAAATGTCCCGATCTGCCACATTTAAAACATTTCAAATCGTTAGTAGTATTCTGTTCAGATTTATGAGCTTTATTTGAAAAATAGGGTAATTGAGTTCTTCTCATGATTTCCCAAACTTCTTAACGAAGAGGGACATTGCGTCGTTGGTGATATGCTCAGCTGTTTTCTATTGCTTTTCTTCTGTAACAGCTAAGGCCTGTGTAGGTTGAGATGTGGACTGTCCTTCCTCTGGTCTAGTCTCCAGTTCGAATTCGTATGCCTTTAAATCAACGAACAGATCGTGCAGCTACAGCTTGTTGAGATCCTTGGATTCTCTCATAGTCATAGTCTTCACATCCCACTCTCTGGGAAGGGCTCTCATAAATTTCAGGGTTACCTCCCTATTGGTGTATTCTTTTCCAAGTCTGGCTAGCTCTATTACCACAGAGCTGAATCTTTCATCAAACTCCAACATTGTTTCGCCAGGCCTCATCTTCATAGATTCAAACTTTTGTAAAGCAACTGTGAGCTTGTTCTCCTTCTTCTGTCCATTGCCTTCGCAGATCTAGGTCAACTTCTCCCAGATTTATTTGGCTGTGGCACAGGTTTGAATTTTACTGAACATGTTGTTGTCCAGCTTCTTGTAGAGAATGTCTTTGGCCACGTTATCCAGGTTAGCCTTCTTTTTTTCTTCCGACATCCATTTGAGTCTAGGCTTATCAAGCCATTGTGGTGCACCTGAGGAGATGGCCACGACGGTATTTGACTTCATGATCTTTATTGGACCATCTATGGTGACGAACCACATATCGTCATCTTGAGAAGCCAGGTACGCTTGCATCCTTATCTTCCAGACATCATATTCTTCCTTGGAAAACATAGGAATTTTGTTATGAGAGATCGACATTATTGATAATCGTAGATAAGCACAAATAGGCACAATTGTTCAGACACTGGGAAACCGAGCTCTGATACCACTTGTTGGATCGAAAATGAAGATTAAATACGGCTTGGGAGTTCAGAAGGGGGGGGGGATTGAATGAAATCCTTCACAATTTTCATGAAAACTTGTTTCAAAATATTTTCCAAAACTGTCGGCTGCCTCTAAGCTGTTTTACCAGCTTTGGAGGATCTATGTATACTGCTGTTATCTTGGGTAACAATAGAATGTGTGGAAAGAACACGATCAAACAGTGAACAATTATATATATACGAAAGCTGTTGAGCAGTTAACGTAAAACTGAATGTAAGTGTAGTGACAATACGTAGTAGAGTAAATGCGTGAAAGTAAGAAAGACAAGAGATTTGTTTATGGAAGTTCGGAGCTTAAACTCCTACGTCTCCCCTTATTCCAAATTTTAAGGATTCCACTAGAAGAATTTTAGTACAACAGACTCTGCTGCAACCCAATCCGACAGCCCGCGAGCTGCAAGAACTCATAGCAATACAACGACAGAATAGACGTGTAATCTGTTCTGCTACAACACGAAAACTTCTAAGCTGTTTTTTGCTTTCTTGCTTTAAATACACTCTGGTTATGATTTACAATTAAGATACAATCTCAAAGAGTGGTTACAACTCAAAATGAATAAGGTTTAAGCTTTTGGGCGTAAGGTTGTAAAGAAGAAGACGATGAATAGTGTTTTCTGCGATGTGAAAATTTCTGCAGTGTAACAGTATGTATCGAAGGCTTTTTGAGAGCGTTTGTGTATATCATCGATTCAATATGTATCTATGTCTTTGTTCATCGTCCTTATATAGAGATCAATCTTCAAAAGATATGTTGTACCGGCTAGTTGATTCACTTTCCATCTGCGAAGAGCTTGCCATCTTTCTTCCACAATCACAATGATTTAATCGTTAATACCAAAGATATCATCCGGTAATTCATTCATTACTTAGCAGTTGATTGATCTGATTTGATTTGGTAGAATCACGTCTGTATATTTAATTGTATGTTCTTCGCTATTCACTGTAGACGTAATCTGAAAGCTTGTAAGCTCTGAGCTGTTACGATATAAACTGTAATCTGCTCTTGCGAACTTAAAAATCTGTCTGAGTTGAGCTAAGCTTCTTCCAGTTCTAGTTTGATGTATAATGTTAAGCTGAGGAAGACGTTACTATACCAGCTTACTGTAGCAATTTCTTTCTTTGAGTTGTTCTCGTCGCAAGCTGTTCCAGCGCTGTTACTGCTCTAAGCTGATTACTGTCTTGTACCAACCCGTAATCTACTGTAGGCTGTTCTTTGTGTGAAGTTCCGATCTGAATCTTCTCTAAGCTGAATCCTGTACACAAATGTTTTACTGATCTCGAAGCTCCATCTGAGCTGTTCTGAACTACTCTAATCTGTTCTGCTTACCCTGAACTGTATAGCAACGCTCTTAACTTATTTGTTTCCTCTGAGCTGATATACATCACTCTAAATTGTTCTGTATGTCCAAAGCTGAAAGACTATGCTGTAGACTGTTCTGTATGCTCTAATCTGATCTTTGCTGTTCTGAGCTGAAATCTGTTGCGGTAAGCTGTTGGATACGCTCTGAGCTGCTCTCCATGCTCTGAGCTGTTCTACGAGGTTCTGAGCTGGTCTACGAGCTCTGAGGTATTCTGTGATGTCTGATCTGTATAGCAATACAGTAATATGTTTTGCTCTTCGTGTTGGGGAACCACGGCGGATCCGGATCACGCCTCCCGGCGAGGCAGTGGAAGAACAAAAATTTGGCTGGGAGACGATCAATACAATTCAAATAAACAATCAATCTATGACATTCATAGGGCGTTTATATGACGGGAGACGATCAATACAATTCAAATAAACAATCAATCTATGACATTCATAGGGCGGTTTATATGACTACCTTGCTGGCAACTCGTGCCTGGCTCCGACCAGTTTCTAGGAAACCGGCACTTCACGGTAGGCGGCGGTAGATAACATCAATCCGGTCCACGACCAGATGCGAGACTCCTTCGTCAGCCTGCACTAGAAGGCCTGATGAGATCGGCACGGATGGATTCTCCTCGTCAAGTTGGCAGGAACAAATTCCGACGACTCGAAGCGGCGACGGCGGCGGCGGCGGCGGCGGGTTTAGAGAGGAAGGGGGGCGGCTAATTTGCTAGGTTTAGGGTTAAGTGTGTAGTAGTATATTGTATAATGAAGCTTAAGTATAATTAAATAGACTTAGTCATAGTCTTGGACCGGCCCAACGGGCCCGGGTCCAACGGATGAACATTCCGTTCATCCCTATCACCGTGACTTTATCGTAACTCCGATCGCCGATCAGATCGGATGGATCGACTCAGTTTCCAAAACTGAATACTATTATGTGAAAAACCATTTTTCAGAACCCCAGTGCAAAATGACCGTTTTGCCCTTCAACAGCGGGAAATCCCGATTTGACCCATGTTGACTTTTAGGAAGTCGCACTCCCCAAAATCCTCTTCTCATGCTCAACACATTGAGCTGAGTATCCATGCGGGAATCTCGAATCCAGTACTTGTATGACCCTCAATGGTTCAGGGATACAGCTAGCCGTGGGCCCACAACCATTGTGGCTCCGGAATCACAATTCCGGACTTGCCCAACGGATCATGGTAAGAGCGTCTAGCAACATCACCCCATGATCCCCTAGGTATCACTGATAGTGCCTGCAAGAACCAGTTGGTCGTGGTTAGCGTACAGTACGATCCTTTCAATCCATATATCACGATCAGATCAACGACCATTGGTAAATCGAGAGTCGCTATAGATCCGATAGCTATGCATACATCTTGGAGATCGAATAGTGACATCACGAGTGTAACTAGGTAAACACATTTACCTAAAACACTTCTAGTACTCTGGCCAGATATTTATACACTATTATCACCTCAGATAGCATAAGATATCCACGCATGTCTGCGAGCGGTGAATCCACGACAACGATGCATCGACTCCTACATGCATCGGGGTCTCACCCAATCCCGCCGCCTGATGACCCCAAGTGAGTCGGCAAACGAGTCAAAGTGAGACGCCTATCATGTAGAGTCTCAATGACGTTTCAAGTCGTGAGGACTAATCAGTACAACCAAGACCTCGGACTTATCCACTCGACAAATGGTAACCACTTGGAAAGTCCGAACGAGGGTAGTTCGATAGATCACCAGGTCACTATCTATCTGCATGCTCAGAACATCACAATGTTCCCTACCAATTAAACATGGTACTTCGCATCGCAGATACTAGTCTCTAGCTCGGGCGGCCTTATCCTCAATTTGACGGCCCAATCGACTAGGAACATGTTTAGAATATACAGTGACTATTAGATGTGTTTCATGATAGCCGTCATACCCACTATCACATCTAACATACACTTTAGTGTATTCTAGGTCTTTACTCAACGCAATTGTTAATCATCATACAACACAATGAAAGTAAAGAATGCCATATAAATAAATGCGAATATCAAATATAAAGATTGTCATATACAAGAGTCTATGAACCCACACGCCACAAGTTGGCTAGTTGGGCATCTACTCTAGCACTTCGTTTACTGTAGCGCGACGCTGTAAGATTTTACCTGATCTCTGATCTGTTTTCCTTCGATCTTCAACCGACTTCTGTAAACTGTTTGGTTCTTGTATTTGTTATCAAAATAACTCAAATTTTATATCTTAACACTTCTCTCAACAAGACCATTCTGCTTAAGTGGTCTACCTATAGACAAAGCATGTCTGATTCTTAGATTATCAAGATAGGAGGATAATTTGTGATTTAAAAACCTGATACCCTGATCACTCCTAATCCAAGTCACATAACCAGATATCTCATATTGAAGATGTTTAAAAAGGTGATCAGCTAATCTATAGTCCGATTTTTAGATTTTAATAATATTACCTAGGTAAACTTGGAAGAATCAATAATCACTAGGGTGTGCTTCATTCCGTAAGCTCATCAAATGGGATAGGACCATATGGTTCTAGGCTTCTAGAAGAAGAGTTACAACCTTTATTTTTAACGTAGAGTTGACTTGTTTTCCATGCAGATAAGCTGAACATATTTTATCTTCAGAAAAAGCAATTTTGGACAAACTAGTAATGAAATGCTCGCTAAATTCTTAGATGAATAAGTGCTAGGATTTTTTTAAATGGGTACTATTCATGTCACTATTCACATGAATAGTGACCCGACCCAACTCGAAAATCAATCTCTTTGTATCGCAAAATAACTTCATGGAAATATGGATTTTTAATTTAAATAATCTTTCAGCAACACTTATTCGATCAAGATGGTTCTTAAGACCTTCAAAGCGCATTTATTTTAAAAATATAAACCAACTACATTGCTATTTAAAAAATCTCATCCCACAGGAAAAAATGTTTTAACCAAAAAGTGATCTATGTGGAAAACAATTATCGCTAGGTTGTGAGCCATGCTAGACTGAAATCGGCTCAAGAATCACGTCCCTTAGTCCCCAGCTGAAGCTCATCTGCATCAGACAACCGTAATGAGTCTAAAGTGTGAGACCCGAAAGCTGATAAGATTAATTGAGTTAATTAATCGGGTTTTGTAGAGATCAGCTTTGAGTTGATGAGCTTGGAGAAGCTATCGGGTTCTGTTTGTTCTTAGAACAACTTTGGTTAGTTGAGTTCTTTCGCGGAAGCTGTTCAGTAGTTAGCGCAGGTCATCGCTGAATGTTGGCGCTCAGCAGTGGTGACGTCAGGTAGTGGTTGTATTCAGCAGTCGTGGCGAGATCAGCAGTCGCTGAGCAGTAGCGAGTGTGCTAGCGTGTTTCAGTAGTGGGTGCTTGTACGTCGTAGTTTGGATTAGTTGGAACGACAGCGTTTTGGGATTAGCGAAGAAGATCAGCTGTGAGTTGTGTTAGCGTCAGCTGGGTGAGAGAACTGTTGTAGCGTTGTTAACAGCTGTTGGTTAGTATTCAGCAGTGAGTAGCGGGTGACGTTTCCAGTTGCGACAGTAGTTCTTTGCGACGTCCTTTGGGATAGTAGCGATCGTTGTTTTGGCTTAGTGAGATATGTTTCAAGATCTGTTTTGTGAGCGGGAATATCAGTTGCGATAGTTTAAGTTGTCAGTGGAGCTGTTCTTATTTTCTGTCAGCAGTGAGATTTAATGGAGAGCTTGGCTTTGTTCTCTATTATTGTTCCCGACACTTAGAATATTTCCCGATTGTCAAATTTTGTCGCGATACCCTAGCTACTGTTCACCGAACATTATCTTCTTCGATTGTCGTTGGTAGATAGCTCCGACGAGGGCGAGAGTGGTAGTGCTGGACTCCTCTTGCTGAGACGCTTCATTTGGATATTGTTTTCGAACGTTTGCTTGAAGCTGGTGAGGTGTGCGAAGACATCTCCCTTGTGTAATGTGTTAGCATAAGCGTCGGATTTCACTCCTAGCTTTTTGGGGTAAGTTCAGTTCCTGCCTTTAAGCTTGTTAGAGCTTTCTGTGATGTTTGATGAGGTAGGATACCGCTGGAGTGTAGCTCCCGGATGTTGCTTTTCTGTGCTTCGGTATTGAGCAGTTGTTGTGTTGCCGTTGAGCAGGTGGTGGATCTGCATCATTGTGGCAATCTGCTTTGTTGTAATTATAGCTCAGAAGGATTGAGGTACGGATGTGAGCTTGTTTACAGCTTAGGATTGAGCATGGATTATATTCTTGGCTGTGTGTGTGCTCTGTGTTGTTATTACTTGTGCTTGTGTTATAATATCAGCTGTTGCATTGCATACACGCATATTGCTGTCGAGCCCTGTTTTTCTAGCTATGCTTGTTCTGTTGAATTGTGAGTACCAGGATGCTATGTTCAAGGACGAGTGGGTAGTTCCCGTATACCTTGGAGGCTGAGCGGGTAACTCCCGTAACTCATTCTCCCTGCTGGGTTTGTTAGCTACTATGAGCGGAGTGGGTAGCTCCCACATCCCATGAGTGAGCAACAGCAGGTGGAGCTGGTTGTTAGCATCTGGTATGGTGTACTGGAGATGAGTGGGTAGCTCCCATGTGCTCAGTATACCCGTGGCCACGAACTGATTATTGTTACTTTGATCAGATCTTGCTGTTGAGCTGTTGTTGAGATCCTTTGGCTCCCTACTTTCGGTTGTAGCCTTGATCCCTTGCATAGCATTTGCATATTTATCTGTGTTTTTCTTATGCTGTTTATTGCTGCTCTCCGTACTAGGGTTTGACCCCGAGGTCCCTCTGGGGCTGGTGTTTGTTGCCTGTGTGTTGTTTTCAGGTTTCCCAGGTTTCTCTGCTGGTCGTGGCTTTGACCCAGTGGGAGGTGCCCCAGGAGGTGGATAGAGTGTCCCAGTTAGCGTATAGCATATATGTACTAGTACTGTTAGCCGGGGAATGCCCTGTGCTTGTGGGATTGTGATATCCGTTGTAGTACTGGTATTTGTGTTTGTATAAATGATGTACTGTTGTACCGAGTGTTTGTAAAATACTGTGATTACTTTGAGTATTGTGTATTTTAAATTATATATTTTAAACCGTCAGGCCTAAAGCGAAAATTTTAAGCCACTTTTTGTATGCTTTCGCTATGTTTGCGTGGTTTAACTCTGAGTAGAGCATGAGGCCTGACATTTTTGGTATCAGAGCTTAAGCTGGGATAAGCTCGATTTCTGTTGATCACACTTGAGTCTAGGCACAGTGTTGTGTGTTGCATGTGCTCGACTATGTGATCTATTTGCTGCATTTATTTGTGCTGTATTTGTTCTGTTGTGATCTTACCCTCTTAGTGTTTCTTAGATGCCGCCTAGACGTAGGGGTAGAGGTAGAGGGCAGATTCCGGAAGAGTCTGAAGGTCAGACAGAAGGTGATCAACGTAGTTTTCCCCATCGTGGTCGCGGTAGGCACGCCGAGGATGAGGTTGATGAGTTGGCTGCTCGTGTGAATGACATGGAGCTTGTCATGGCGAGGTTTCAGCGTATGAATCCTCAGGTTTTCAATGGTGACGATTCTAGTGCTGATGCAGATTCGTGGTTACAGCATGTCACTGGTTTGTTCAACCGTGTGCAGTATGATGATGATCTCAATTTGAGTCTGGCTACTTTTCAGTTGAGGAAAGGTGCGGAGCGTTGGTGGAGAGGCGCTTCGAGGACCTTGGAAGAGACTGGAGTAGGGATTACGTGGGACAGTTTTTGCGTTGCTTTCCGTCAGGAGTATGTCCCGGAGTCCTACGTGAACTCTCGGGAGCGTGAGTTCGATAATTTGGAGCAGGGCAGTATGTCTGCTAGAGAGTATGCCCGTAGGTTTTCTTCCCTTCTTGCGTACGTGCCGCATGTTTCTGGCCAGGAGAGAGCGAAGAGAACTAGATTTCTTGAGGGGTTGAACGAGGAGTTGTATTCCTTGGTTTTGCCTAGCTCGCCGAAGAGCTATGCAGAGGCGGTGGACAGTGCGATCGACATCGAGGAAGGTTTGAGGAACCGTCGGTCTCGTGGTAGGCCGCAGGTGGCGCAGAGTAGTCGTCCAGTGGTTCAGGGAGCGCAACCTTCCCAGTCTGTGCAGTCGTCTCAGCCACCCCAACAGCAGCAGCAGGTAGCCCAACAGTTTGGTTATCAGAGGTTTCGACCTCGTGATAAGCAATTTAAGAATAAGTCTGGTTCGAGTTCTTTTGGTTCTGGTAGCTCCAGCTGCGGTGGTACCAAGGTGGAGTATTGTGGCCAGTGTGGTGGAAAGCACCCTACAGCGCAGTGTGTAGGTGTGCAATCTTGTAATGTCTGTGGTCAGTATGGGCACTTTGCCAGAGTGTGTCCTTTGTCTAGATCGCAGCATACCGCAGTTCCACCGCAGGGTCGAGGTGGATCGTCTAGAGGTCACTCTGCTTTTCCTGTTCAGCAGCAGAGGTTGGGATAGCCTCAGTTTAGGCCGTTTCAGCAGCCTGATCCTTCGCGGTTTGGACAGTCTTCCCACCCTCAGTTTTCTGGACCTCAGTTTGCCCAAGTGAACGCCATGACCAGGTAGCAAGCGGAAGGCACACCGGGCGGCGGGATTATCCAAGGTACTTGCTTTGTTTTTGATTTTCCTACGCGTGTGTTGTTTGATACAGGAGCGTCGCATTCTTTTATTTCTGATGCATTTGTGGTTGAGCATGGTTTGCATACCACTCCTTTGTGTGATATTGTATCTGTTGTGACTCCTGCCGGTGCGAGCCTATTCTCCCAGGAGATTTTGTTGAATGGTGTTCTTAGGTTTGGCGAGAGTGTGTTGTTAGCCAACCTGATCAGGCTAGTGATGTGGGATTTCGACTGTATAGTGGGTATGGACGTGTTGTCTAGCTACAGGGCCACTGTGGATTGTTTCCATGGCGTTGTGGGATTTAGGCCCCAGTCTGGCGAGAAATGGAATTTCTACGGCCAAGATTCCCAGTTGAAGATTCCTTTAGTCTCTGCGATGGAGATGTTAGAGTAGATGCCCAACTAACCAACTTTTGGCGTGTGGGTTCTTATTGACTCCTTGTATGACGATCTTTATTTATGAAATTCGTATTTCTTTATGGCATTCTTTATCTTCATTATTGATTTATAATGTTAACAATTGTGTTGGATAAATACCTGGAATGCACCATAGTGTATGTTAGATGTGATAGTGGATATGATGGCTATCATGAAACACATCTAATAGTCACTGTGTATTCTGAACTCGTTCCTAGTCGATTGGGCCGTCAAAATAAGGATAAGGCCGCCCGAGCTTGAGACTAGCATCTGCGATGCGAAGTACCACGTTTCATTGGTAGGGAACATTGTGATGTTCTGAGCATGCAGATGGATAGTGACCCGGTGATCTATCGAACTACCCTCGTTTGGACTTTCCAAGTGGTTACCATTTGTCGAGTGGATAAGTCTGAGGTCTTGGTTGTACAGATTTGTCCTCACTACTCGAAACGTCATTGAGACTCTACATGATAGGTGCCTCACTTTGACCCGTTTACCGACTCAGTTGGGGTCATTAGGTGGCGGGATTGGGTGGGGTCCCGATGCATGTAGGATTCGATGCTTCGTTGTCGAGGATTCACCGCTCGCCTTTGTGCGTGGATATCCTACGCTATCTGAGGAGATAATAGTGTGATAAATCTCTGGCCAGAGTACTAGATGTGTTTTAGGTAAATGGGTTTACCTAGTAACACACGTGATGTCACTATTTGATCTCCGAGATGTATGCATGATTATTGGATCTCTAGCGACTCTCGATTTACCAATGGTCGTTGATCTGATCGGGATATATGTGTTGAAAGGATCGTACTGTGCGCTAACCACGACCGACTGGTTCTTGCAGGCACTATCAGTGATACCTAGGGGATCATTCGGGATATATGTGTTGAAAGGATCGTACTGTGCGCTAACCACGACCGACTGGTTCTTGCAGGCACTATCAGTGATACCTAGGGGATCATGGGCCGATGTTGCTAGGCGCTTTACCATGATCCGATGGGCCAGTCCAAAATTGTGATTTCGGAGTCGCAATTGTTGTGGGCCCACGGCTAGCTGTATCCCTGAACCTTTGAGGGTCACACAAGTACTGGGTTCACGATTCCTGCACGGAAACTGAGCTCAATGTGTTGAGCATAGGAGGAGGAATTTAGGAAGTTCGACTTCCTAAAAGTCAACAGGGGTCAAAGTGCAATTTCCCTAAAGTTTGGGCTAGTTTGACTATCCTTGAAACTTGAAGGGGCTAAACTGCAATTTGGACTAGGTGGTCTGAAAAATTGTTTTCGCATCATAATACTCAGTTTTGGAAACTGTGTAGATCGGTCTGATCTGATCGTCGATCAGAATTATGATGAAGCCACGGTGATGGAAATGAACCGAATGTTCATATGGACCTGGGCCCGCCCCAGGCCCATTGGACCGGTTCAAGCCCATCACACCTCTTTATGTATGACTAGCCTAGGGTTGAATTAGAAGACAACTCAAAACCCTAGACCTAGTAGCCGCCGGCCCCTCTCCTCACCACCTCCCTCTCGGCCGCCACCCTTGCGCCGTCGCCGTCGCGCCGCCCGCCGCCGCCTGTCGTGGTTGGACTTGTTCCGACCACCTCGACTAGGAGATTCCGTCCGTGATAAATTCGTCACGTCTTCTAGTGTAGACTGACAAAGGAGCCGTGTTTCCAGTCATGGACCGGATTCGGAGAACTCAACCGCCAACCGTTGAAGTGCCAGTTTCCCTGTGAAATTGATCGGAGCCAGGCGCCTAGACGCCAGCAAGGTACCACAATTAAACATCCTATGTATGTTTTATTGCATTTGCTATTGTGTATTGACCGTTCCCGATGCAAATTTTTAATTCTTCCGCTGTGCCCCGGGAGCGGGATCCAGATCCGCCACTGCGCCAACAGTGATATCAGAGCCAAGGCTCGGATCTGTCAATACATGAATTGTACATGTATTGCATCACATCTCAAATTTTCAAAAATCAAAAAAAAAAAAAAATTTTTCTCCGGCGCCGCCGCGCGCATCCTGCTCTGTAGCTGCGCGGCGCGTGCGGCACCAGCGCGCGCAGCGTGCGCCATGGCGCGCACTGTAGCTGCGTGCAGTGTTGGCGCAGTGGCGGAGCCCGATG